>JAPVLO010001375.1:0-99506 GCA_027257055.1 Cephalopachus bancanus | reverse complement strand
ACCTCTCTGAACTTCAATTTTCCCATCTGTAAAATGGGATTAATAGTACCTACTTCAAAGGACTGTCTTATGCCCACCAAGTGCTCATTAAATGGCTGCTATTCATATTATTATTGTGGAGCTATCAGGGCACACTGCAATGTGGACACTGTGGTGAGGTGGAACGTGGGAGGCCATTAGGACCATGCAGACCTGATTTAAAATCCAGGATTCATCATTTCTCCTTTGAGTGGCCTTGGGAGAATTAACTAATTTCTTTCAGCTTCAATTTCCTTCTGTTAAAAGGCATTGGTAACAATCACCTTGTCAACAGAATAGAGTCCAGTTATCATCAGGGCCCAAGCACGCAGAAGGTGCTCAGGAAATATTAGCTGCCATCAGTGCAGATCCTTTTCCCAGGATCCTTTGCCTTTTTCATTTGGTAGTTTTTACAGAGAGATGAGAGTCTACTCAAAATGAATTACTTTGGGGCACCATATTGATTTTCTCAAAGCCTGTAATCTCTTTCCTGTCCTGATTCTTCTTGTTGTCTCTACTGTTTGACCCTCCTGACCATCTCTGACTTTTTTGAGATGTCCTACCCCTTTGTTTTCTTGACTCTGATGCTCTAATAATTGCATCTCCTCCCTCTCTCTCTCCCCCCCCCCGCTTCTTCCTCTCTCCCTCTCTCCTCCCTTCTTCCCAGACTCTTCAGCTTCCCTGGCTTATTTCACTATCCTCTGACCCCCACACTCTACCTGCTCTCCCCCAGAGAAAGACTGCAGTCACCAAAATCAAGTCTGTCCTTCCTCCTGATCTCAATGGTATCATTATTCTTCTAGCCACCCAGACATCAAATTCCAGATTCTTATCTTTTTTCTTTCCTCTTTTTCTGAATCCAGTCAATTGCCAAGCATCTCTGCTTTTTCCTCCAAAACATTTCTCACATCTACCTCCTTCTTTTCCATTTTCTCTGTTGCTACACTAGACCAATATCAACTCAGGTCTGATCTAGTTTAATTGGCTGATTCCCATCCATCCTAAAAAATCACATTTAATTCACCAGATATTCTTCTTTCACCATACTCTCACCCCCATTCAAAGTCCTATTAAGCCTTTTTCCTTCCTACAGTAGATTCCAGGGCATTCAAGGCCTGCCACATCTTCTTTTCTAGATTTCTCTTTTGTTGTTGTTGTTGTTGAGTTGGAGTCTTACTCCATTGTCTAGGTTGAAGCACAGTGGCATGCTCATGGCCACCCCAGCGTCGACCTGCTGGGTTCAGCCTTCCAAGTAGCCGGAACTACAGGCGCACGCTACCATGCCTGGCTAATTTTTTGATTTATGTAGAGATGAGGTCTCACCAAGTTGCCCAGGCTGGTCTCGAACCTATGGACTTAGGCAATCCTCTCACCTCGACCTCCCAAAGTGCTGGGATTACAGGCTTGAGCCACTGGGCCCAGCCTGTAGATTTCACTTTCTGTCAGGTCCCAGTCCAGACTTTCCATTCGATACATGCCTTATCCACGTCCATCTCTTCTCCTTTGCGTCTGTGTCCTCCCTCCATTTCCTCTTCTATTGAATTTCACTTATCCTTCAAGGCTTGGCTCAAAACTCAACTCCTCCTTGAAGCCTTTGTTGACCACTCCAGTGGTCACTTTCTTTGAGTTCCCTCTGTTAGAGGGGTTGTGGGGTGGTGATAAAGAGCTGGCTGGCTGAGGAACTGGTAAATGCCCGCGGACACAACTGCCTATACCTTCAACTTACACCCGAGAGCCAAGATAGTATCTTGCACATCCTCCTGGATGACACAGTGGTTTGGAGTTGAACAGACTTGTGTTCAAATCCTAATCTGTCACTCTCCCACTGGTTGTCAGGCCTTGGCAAGCAACCTAACCTCTCCAAGTCTCACTTTCCTCATCTGAAAAATAGCACTCATAAAGACCTCATACAGTCATGAAGATTAAATGATAAAGTAAGCAAACAACATGCACAGTGCCAGGCGGGCAATCGATATTCACTAAAAGGTAGAAATTATTATAGTTCCTGGCACCCTGCAGTCTAAACATTATTTATGCATCTCTGCTCATTTGCATAGCCAAATACTAATTTATATAGACTGTGATATTTCACTATAGGTATATTTGCTTCTAAAACTGCTTTCTTTTTCCAACTTTCCATTTTTATAAATGGTACCACTGTTTTAAGGTTCTCAGGCTCAAACTTTGGCAATGTACTCAGTTTTTTCTGCTCTTTCATGGGCCAAACCCATTGGCACTTAACCATGGGCTGTCTCTAACTGTTGTGAAAATGTTTTAACTCCCAATTGGGACTGAAAATGCTTTGAGAGCAGGAACTATGACTTATACGGCCTTGGTATCTATTACGCTGGCATAGAGCAGGAATATAATACAGATTTGTTTCATGAAAAAAATCCTATCAACAGATTAATTTAAAGAGGCAGTAAAGGAGGAATGACAGCAATCTGAAAAAAGGATAAGATATACTGTGATTATGTTTTATCTTTTCTTCTTTCTCTATTTTGTGAATTCCTCCTACGCATTCTTTAAGGCCTCGCTCAATTTCCTCCCCTCTGAGGTCTGTCATAAGCATTATTTTTTCTTTCTTTCATGTACATTACATATGCAATTGCATAGGAATTTTACCAAAAAAATTTTTTTGAGTTGGAGTCTTACTCTGTCTCCCAAGATGGAGTACAGTGGCACGCTCACGGCCACCACAGCCTCAACCTGCTGGGCTCAGCAGATCCTTTCACCTCAGCCTTCCAAGTAGCTGGAACTACAGGCATGCGCCACCATGCCCAGCTAATTTTTTATTTAGAGATGAGGTCTTGCCAAGTTACCCAGGCTGGTCTTGAACTTGTGGGCTCAGGCAATTCTCTCACCTTGGCCTCCCAAAGTGCTGGGCTCATAGGCATGAGCCACTGTGTCTGGCCTACCAAATTTTTAAAAATTAAAAATTGAAAAAATATTGTAGAAATATGCAAAATGATGAAATTTTTTCTCTTATGTCCCCTTCTCAAAGCTAACACCTGGGAACACTCTAGTGGGTTTCCCTACAGATCTTTGTTCTATTACACTGGGAATTAATGTCCTATGCTAAGACACAATATGAAAATAATCATTTTTGAATAATTGTGTTTATCTCAGATTTTTACGTGCCCCAAAATGGCCATTTCCGGGGAAAATGGGGAACTAAAATCCAAGAGGTGAAATATATGAGTAAATGTCAAATCTTTTTCATAGTACTTTGATAACTCAGAGTACTTATCCCACTGTGCAGTTTATGTACACATCTGTCTCCCAGCTAGCTTGTACACTAGGCAGCAACTGACATTAATTTTTATATTCCCATTACCTAACTTGCACATAGTAAGTACTCAATAAATGTAGTAAAGAATGTCTTCACTTTCATCTCCTATCCTTCTTAATATGTTTTATGACTTTAGTCATTTATTTTAAATAATAAACTCAGATTTATTTCAATAATTTTGCAACTCACCTTTAAGTGATGAATCTATCAGTCAGGGTCTCAGTAGGAAACTGAACCAAGCTCAGATAATTTAAGAAACTTTTTTTTGAGTTAGAGTCTCACTCTGTCTCCCAGGCTGGAGTGCAGAGGCACGCTCACAGCCACTGCAAGCCTCAACCTGCTGTGCTCAGTCAATCCTTCTGCCTCAGCCTTCCAAGTGGCTGGAAATACAGGCGTGCACTACCACGCTTGGCTAATTTTTTTTATTTATTATAGAGATGAGGTCTTTCCAAGTTGCCCAGGCTGGTCTCAAACCCCTGGGCTCAGGCAATCCTCTCTTCTCCACCTCCCAAAGTGCTAGGATTACAGGTGGGAGCCACCATGCTCAGCAATTTAAGAAACTTTAATGGACTATTCAAGAAGTATGGGCAGGATTAAGGGAACCGAAATGGGACCAGCTCAGTGGCTCACATTTGTAATCCCAGCACTCTGGGAGGCTAAGATGGGAAGATTGCTTGAGCCCAGGAATTCAGGATCAGCCTGGGGAACATAGCGAGACCTGATCTCTACCAAAAAAGAAAAAGAAAAAAATTAGCCAGGCATGGTTGCATGTGCCTGTAGCCCCAGCTACTTGGGAGTTTGAGGCAGAAGGATCACCTGAGTCCAGGTCTAGGCTGCAATGAACAGTTATCACACCACTGCACTCCAACCTAGGCGACAGAGTAAGACAGGGGAACCAAAATGGGAGGCTGAGGTAGCCAGAGTCTAGCAACAGCAGGAAGCCACTGTAGCCAAGTAATGTCAGTTCAGTTATTCTCCCATCTGGAACCTGAATTGTAAAATTAGCCACTACCAGGAACTTTCACATCAGATAGTATGGAAGTTGTGGAGGAAAAGAAATAATGAATATAAGATATCCACAGAGCCGGGCTCGGTGGCTCAGCCTGTAATCCCGCGCCTTTGGGAGGCTGAGGTGAGTGGATTGCCTGAGCCCACGGGTTCGAGACCCACCTGGGCAGCAAGACCTCATCTCTACAATAAATAAAAAAATCAGCCAGGCGTGGTAGCGCATGCCTGTAATTGCAGGTCGAGGCTGCGGTGGCCGGGAGCGGCCACTGCACTCCAGTCTGGGCAACAGAGTGAGACTCTAACTCAAAAAAAAAAAAAGATATCCACAGTACCTACAGACCCTGCCTCAGTAAGGTGGGCACAGAACTGAGCTGGTCTTCACAGCTGTCTTCTTCCACTATCCAGTCCATGTTCCACTTATCCTTTGAAATTCTTTGCTTGATGGGATGACCCAAACCTTCATTTCCACAGGATTCAAGCCATTAGTGGCCATTAGTGATCCTGTCTTTATTGCTTTGCTATAGTTTTACAGTGACAGTTACTAGGTATGAGAGGTACCATGGTGAATCCACTGGGAACAGACATAGTTCTCCTTGTCAATGTTGGTAGCAGCAACCTAATTTCCACTTGATAATTAGGATCAATCACCTTAGCTAATATCATGAACTCCTTTTTTGTTGCCATTGGCTTAATAGCATGAGGAGCCCAGGGGGATGTCTCAGCTTCCAAATTAATAGAAACAATTTAATGTCTGTGTTCTCTGGAGGTAGCATCCCTCCTTTGGGAAATAGGACTTGCAAACCCACTGAACCCAAAGTTACAGGGACAAAAAGCAAAAATCCTATAAGTGAGTTAAGTATAAATGTGAGAAGGATTGCACGCACCTCCACCCCAAACCCTTGTATTCATCCAGAAGAGGGCACCAAAATGGATGATTTGTTTAAGGCTTATACCACAACCTTTGATGTCACACCAACTCTGCAGGCTGCTGTCTCCTAGATGGCATTCCCAGGAATCAGCTGGCTGTGACTTACTAATTTATTTCTAGACCATCCAGAGTTCATCTTAGGTGTGAAACCTGAATTGGAAACTTTTGCTGGTGGTTTTGCCACCTTTCTATTAAAGAGTTTAAGGGAAGCCGGGCTCGGTGGCTCAGCCTGTAATCCCCGCACCTTGGGAGGCTGAGGTGAGTGGATTGCCTGAGTCCGCGGGTTCGAGACCCGTCTGAGCAACTTGGTGAGACCTCATCTCTACAATAAATCAAAAAATCAGCCAGGTGTAGTAGCGCATGCCTGTAATTCCGGCTATTCGGAAGGCTGAGGCAGAAGGATCGCCAGAGCCCAGCAGGTCGAGGCTGCGGTGGCCGGGAGCGGCCATTGCACTTCAGTCTAGGCGACAGAGTGAGACTCCAACTCAAAAATAAAATAAAATAAAATAAAAAAAAAAAGAGTTTAAGGAATATTTTTGGTTGAGAACACCTTACATTTTCATCAACAAAAATAAACAAAACCAAAAAAATCATAACCACCGTTATTCTGTAATTTTCTTTTTAGGTTATACCGGGAGACCCATCCCCCCAGAATACTTGGGTTTTTGCCACACTGTTTGATGCCTAATTATCACTCATATCTCTCTTCTCATTGCCTCGCCCCATAGAATACAGAATATGTCCATAATGCCTATTTCAGCAGTTTTCACAGAGATGTTTAAAATCTGCTATAAGAACAATTGCTAATGACAATGTGGTAATTATTTCTGTGGCATTCATAGTGTGATAGGCTCTGTAACACATCAACAAAGTGCCAAGTGGGTCCTCTGCTGAAGTCAAGAAAAAAAGATAATGACCCCTAATGCTTCCTACTTCATATTTTGGTCTGATCACTATGATTAAACTGAGGAGCAGCTCGGGATGAAAGAAAGAGCCTGACTTCATGCTCAAAACTGTGGAAGAAACACCCTTATAATCATAATCATCATCCTCATACATTTAAATAGGTATTCTGGCCGGGCTCAGTGGCTCAGCCTGAAATCCCGCGCTTTGGAAGGCCGAGGTGAGTGAATTGCCTGAGCCCGTGGGTTCGAGACCCACCTGGGCAACTTCGCAAGACCTCATCTCTACAATAAATCAAAAAAATTAGCCGGGCGTGGTAGCGCACGCCTGTAGTTCCAGCTACTTGGAAGGCTGAGGTGGAAGAATCGTCGGAGCCCAGCAGGTTGAGACTCCAACTCAAAATAAATAAATAAATAGGTATTCTTTTTTTTTTTTTTTTTTTAGTTGGAGTCTCACTCTTTGTCACCCAGGCTGGAGTGCAGTGGCATGCTCATGGCCACTGCAGCCTCGACCTGCTGGGCTCAGGCGATCCTTCCACCTCAGTCTTCCAAGTAGCTGGAACTACAGGCATGCGCCACCACACCTGGCTAGTTTTTGTGATTTATTGTAGAGACAAGGTTTCAGCCACCACGCCCAGCCAATAAGTATTTCTTTCTTTTTTTTTTTTTTCTGAGTTGGAGTCTCACTCTGTCGCCCAGACTGGAGTGCAGTGGCCGCTCCCAGCCACCGCAGCCTCGACCTGCTGGGCTCCGGCGATCCTTCCGCCTCAGCCTTCCAAGTAGCTGGAACTACAGGCGCGCGCTACCATGCCCGGCTCATTTTGATTTATTGCAGAGATGAGGTCTCGCCAAGTTGCCCAGGCGGGTCTCGAACCCGCGGGCTCAGGCAATCCATGCACCTCAGCCTCCCAAAGGCGCGGGATTACAGGCTGAGCCACCGAGCCCGGCTAATAAGTATTTCTTAAGGGGGAAAGCTGGGAGGTAGGGAGAGGTGAAAAATCACCTATTAGGTACAATGTGCACTAATAGGGTACACTTAAAGCCCAGCCAAGGAACCAAAAACCATTTGTACCCCTAAAGCTATTGAAGTAAGTAAATAAATAAGGCTGGGCATGGTAATCCCAGCACTTTGGGAGGCAGAGGCAGGAGGAGGACTACTTGAGCTCAGATTCAAGACCAACCTAGGCAAGACCTTGTCCCTACAAAAAAAAAAAAAAAAAATTAGCCAGGTGTGGTTGCATGTGCCTGTAATCCTAGCTACTAGGAAGGCTGAGGTAAAAGGAGCACCTCTGAGCCATGAACGTGCAACTGCACTCCAGCCCGGATAACAGAGTGAGGCGCTGACTAAAATAAATAAATAAATATTTCTTAGAACAAATCTCTACAACTATTTGTAAGCTAAGGACTTGGACTTGAAATCAGACAGTCATGGGGTTTCAAACCTTAATTCATCATTCATTTGACTTGGACAGATTTCTTTTTTTTTTTTGGAGTTGAAGTCTCACTCTGTTGCCCAGTCTGGAGTGCAGTGGCATGCTCACAGTCACCACAGCCTCGACCTGCTGGGCTCAGGTGATCCTTCTGCCTCAGCCTTCCAAGTAGCTGGAACCACAGGCATGCACCACCATGCCTGTCTAATTTTTTTATTTATTGTAGGCAAATCTCACTGTGTTGCTCAGGCTGGTCTCGAACTGCTGAGCTCAGGCAATCCTCTCGCCTCCGCCTCCCAAAGTGCTAGGATTACAGGCATAAGCCACTGTGCCCAGCTGGGCAGATTGTTTAACTTCTTTGACCTGTTTTTTCTTCTCTGTAAAGTGGGCATAACTATAGTCCTTTCTCCTAGACTTAAAAGCTTACATAGACCCTAGCATATACTAAGTCCTTCTATAAAATGGTAGTAATTGTGATTTATAGTAGTTAGGACTTTTAGGCATTATAGGTGTTGTGCTCTAGGATGAATGAAAGATTTCAGAAATCTCTAATTATAACAGGGAAATCTACCAAGAAGAAAAGACTGCAACTTACGTTTCTTTTAGGTTGTTTTTTAGAAGGTTGGATCATTCACCATCCCCCCCAAAAAGACTTGATAAACTTTAGGAAAGCAAACACAATTACTTAACTTAAACTTTATCATAGGAACTTTTTTTTTTGAATTGGAGTATCACTCTGCTGCCCAGGCTGGAGTGCTGTGGCATGCTCATGGCCACCGCAGCCTGGACCTAATGGGTTTAGGTGGTCTTTCTGCCTCAGCCTTCCAAGTAGCTGGAAATACAGGTGTGCCCCACCACGCCCAGCTAATTTTTTAATTTATTGTAGAGGTGAGGTCTCACCAAGTTGCCTAGGCTGGTCTTGAACCTGTGGTCTCAGGCAATCCTTTCACCTTGGTCTCCCAAAGTGCTGGAATCATAAGCATGAGCCACCACGCCCAGCCCCATAGGAGCTGAATATTAAAATTTTTTAAATAAATGAGTTCACTTAGGTCAACTTAAGTTACGAAGAAATTCTGTTTTAATGGGTTGTGAGTGTATTTTGTAGGACATTGATACCATTGTATAATCACTGAATTCAGTATAACTTTGCCAAATTTTATAGAACTAGGGGCACAATTAGCTAGTTTATATAACTCTAGGGGTTTATAGTTAGATATTTGTCTTTAAATCCCCAAATCAGTCACACCTATGAGTAGTGCTTAAAATTTTGGGCTCTTGAGTCAGACTACCTGAGTTCAAATCCCTGGTAACCTTGAACAAGTCACCTAAACTCCTTGTGCTTTTATTTTCTCAATTTTAAAATAGGAATAACATTACTAGCCTCACAGGACTGTTGTGAGAACTAAATAAACTAAACACATGTAGATGCTGACTATCATTATTTATTATTTCTGTGATTCCAAGTTCCTAGGAAGGAATGTATTGTGAAGATAAGTAGGAACTCTCTGCCTTTCAAAAGAAGTATTTCAGAGTCACAAATGCACTAGTGAGCTTGTCTCAGGAAACAGTCTCATTGAACAGGTAGTCCAAGAAATGCGGACAAGCTACACATTTTATGCACATCTTCCTAGAGGTTAGGGACAATCCTGCAGAGCCAGCTTATTGGGGCATAGAATCCACTGGTCCCAACCTTTGATAAACTGGATTTCTTAAAAGCCCATTTAAAAAGCTTCAAGTAGGCCCCAAGTCACTTTACCACACTGTACCCTGAGGCTGTGGCCTCATGGATGATCTAAGTAGTTTCAGACAGTTTCTCAAATAGGCCTTTCCCACTAATCAGAAATTAATAATCTTGATTTTTCCCTCCTTTATTCCTGAAAAAGAGGTATTCAACCAGTATGCTTTGTTTTTTTCAACACTTAGTATCAGGTTCAAAGTTTTAGCTCAACAGATGTCTAACCCTTACCTGCCTCTCTCCCTAATCTCCTCAAGAGTGACTTGAGGAAATTAGGGAGAGAGGCAGGTAAGGGTTAGACAAGCCCCTGAACCATATCATTCCGCTGCTGAAAACCCTTTGAATGCCTTTCCTATGCAAACTCAAGAGGTTTATAAGAAGAAAATAGGCTGGGTTCGGTGGCTCAGCCTGTAATCCCAGCACTTTGGGAGGCTGAAGTGAGTGAATTGCCTGGGCCCACAGGTTTGAGACCAGTCTGGGCAACTTGGTGAGAACTTGTCTCCACAATAAAATCAAAAAAATTAGCTGGGCGTGGTAGTGTGTGCCTGTAGTTCCGGCTACTTGGAAGACTGAGGCGGAAGGATCGCCAGAGTCCAGCAGCTGGGGTGCCTGTGAGTGTGCCACTGCATTCCAGCCTAGGCGACAGAGTTAGACTCCGATTCTTAAAAAAAAAAAAAAAAGAATAAAATAAAGTTAAACTGATCTTTTTTTACTTTTTTTTTTTTTGTTGGAGTCTCACTCTATTGCCCAGACTGGAATGCAGTGGCCCCTCCTGGCCACCGCAGCCTCAACCTGCTTATAAAACTCTAAGATCTAGCCACGCTGAACTATTTGTGGGTCCTTGAACACACGAAGTTCTCTTTCCCTTCTGAGCCCTCTCATGTGCCTGGGATGCCTTTCTCCAGCCTTTCACCTGGCAAACTCCTAAGGTTCAAGTTCAGCTTAGATGACACCTCCTCCAGGAAGCATTCCTTAACCCCCCCAACCTAGGTTAGGTGACCCTCCTCAGTACTCCCATAACACCTTGTACTTACCCATATTCTAGAATTTTTTTTGAGTTGGAGTCTCACTCTCGCCCAGACTGGAGTGCAGTGGCCGCTCCCAGCCACCACAGGCTCGACCTGCTGGGCTCAGGTGATCCTTCTACCTTAGTCTTCCAAGCAGCTGGAACTACAGACACGCGCTACCACGCCCAGCTAATTTTTTGATTTATTGTAGAGATGAGGTCTCGCCAAGTTGCCCAGGCAGGTCTCAGACCCGCAGGCTCAGGTAATCCATTCACCTCAGCCTCTCCAAGCGAGGGATTACAGGCTGAGCCACTGAGCCCAGCTTATATTCTAGAATTTACCAGACTGATATGCAACTGCCAGTTTACTTCTTGTGCTCCCACTGTTGTCAGCAGCCTGAGGACAGAAACCCACATCTTGCTCACCTAGTGTCTAGCAGAGGGCCTGCACATCGTAGATGCTCAGTAAATATTTATTGAATATTTTATTTTACTATTATTTTTTTGAGTTGGAGTCTCACTCCATCACCCAGGCTGCAGTGCAGTGGCATGCTCACGCCACCACAGCCTCGACCTGCTGGGCTCAGGCTATCCTTCTCAGTCTTCCAAGTAGCTGAAACTACAGGCGTGTACCACCATGTCCAGCTAATTTTTGATGTATTGTAGAGACAACGTCTTGCCAAGTTGCCCAGGCTGGCCTCGAACCCGTGGGCTCAGGCAGTCTGCTTGCCTTGGCCTCCCAAAGTGCTGGAATTACAGGCTGAGCCACCGAGTCTGGCCTATTTATTGAATATTTACTGTAATGGGCTCCTAATTGGTCTACATGCTTTCATCCTTCTCCCAATTTCTACACAGCAGCCAGAGAAAAGCCCTTAGCCTAGCCCAGCCAAGGATTCTGACCCTACCTAGCTCACCTACCTCACTTCTGTCTCTATCCCGTCATGCTCACCACATTCTCCAGCTATATGTCCTTTCTTCTATTACTTGAATTCACTCAACCAGTTCCCGCCTCAGGGCCCTTGCACTTGCTGTTCCTTTTTTCCAGAATGCTTTCCTCTATTACTCACCATGGCTGGTTTCCTCTCCCTCATTAAGACCTTCTTCAGAGTGATCTTCCTGGACCATCCCACCTAAAGTATCCAACCCCATCCCTTCTCAGTCACTCTATCACAGTAACATGTTTTATCATCTTTTGAAAACTTACTCCTACCCTGTTTGTTAACTTGGTATTTACCTATCTCCCCTATATAGAAAGCAGCACAAAAGTAGGGACCATGTCTATCATGTTCACTGTCAACCTCAACGCTCAGTACAATACCTGTCATCTACTAGGTAGGTATTTAATAAATATTGGTTGAATGCATGGGTACATTCATTCATAAATCAAACAAGTGCCATTTGGGTGGGTGTGTCCGTGCCTGTTCTGACAGTGCCATGTTGCTCAAAAGTATTTTGGGACCTTATCTTTTAGAACTGACTTCAGAAATGCCTTAAGAGTTGCAAAAGAAAATCAGATTCACTATTTTGCAGTCACACTTTTTTTTTTTCTCACTCTGTCACCCAGGCTGGAGTGCAGAGGCAGGCTCCTGGCCACCCAGCGTCGACCTGCTGGCTCTGGCGATACTTCTTCCTCAGCCTTCCAAGTAGCTGGAACTATAGACTCGTGCTACCACGCCCAGCTAATTTTTTGATTTGTTGTAGAAATGAGGTCTCACCAAGTTGCCCAGGCTGTTCTTGAACCTGTGGGCTCAGGAAATTCCCTCACCTTGGCCTCTCAAAGTGCTAGGATTACAAGCTTGAGTCACCATGCCTGGTCCCACACTTAATTTTTTTACTCAAAGTCTTTCTACCCAACTTGATTTCTATCTTATTTACTAACTTTGGCTCTGGATGATTTGTTTCCCAAAATTAAATTCATCCTCAAGAATAAAAACTTTGCCACCTGTGTCAATAGTCTGAAGAATGGACTTTAGGCTCTGACAGGAATTTGGAAAGAAGAATTCAAAAACCCCTCATTCTGATGTGTAAGTTCTGAAGTGTTATGTTGATTTTAAAAGATTACCTTATTTTACAGTGAAACCTTATACACTGGGACAATGTTTTCACCTTTGGCATGCTTTCTTATTTTAGTTATTTTTGAAATAGTTCCATGGTAGAGAATTCAATTTCTAGAAAAAAATACAGTGGTATTTAGGTTAGAAGGCAACTCAGGGTATAAACAATTTGCTTTTGGCCAGGCGTGGTGGCTCAAGTCTATAATCCCATCACTTTGGGAGGCCAAGGCAAGAGAATTGCCGGAGCCCGTGGGTTGGAGACCAGCCTGGGCAACATGGTAAGACCTTGTCTCTACAGTAAATAAAAAATATTAGCTGGGCGTGGTAGCGCATGCCTGTAGTTCCAGTTACTCGGAAGGCTGAGGTGGAGGCTGCGGTGGCTGGGATTGTGCCACTGCACTCCAGCCTTGGTGACAGAGTGAGACTCCAACTAAAAAAAAAAAACCCAAAATAATTTGTTTTCTTTTCTTCTACAAAAATCACTCCCACGCAATACTTTGTTATTCCACAAGCATCTCACACATTCTCACCACTTTGTGCCCCTCTTGCTGTTCTTTCCTCTAACAGAATAGACCTATTCTTTACCCCAATCCCTGGCAAAATTTTATTCTTCCTTTCAGGCCCAGTTCAAAAGTTTGCCTTTCTGAACTCTTACTCCATGTGCAACTCCCTCATGATTAATTCCATCATCTTCTGATATCCCAAACCACCCAGTATAAGCTCTATGAGGGCAAGTGCATTGTCCGTATATATAGCTATATCTCCAGAATTGAGCACAGTGTCTGACATATAGTAGATGCTTGAAATATATTTGTTGAATGAACAAATGTGTCTCTATTCTATTATCTTGCATATATTATTTAGTTATTTAAATGTCTTCCCCACAAGGCTGTCCATTTCCTCTATAGTGAAGACCATCGTCTCATTCATCTTTTATCTCTCTGAGACATGAAGAGGGCAAGAGTGGGCCTGGGCCCAGAACATAGTATTTATTTTGCTAAATTTCCAAAATGTGTTCTCAGATTGGCCAGCATCACGGTGGACTTCTTTGTTTTTATCTTCTCTTTGTGCCCAATCAAAGCTTTTGATGGCAGAAGGGGGGCCCTAGATTCTGAATATTATCTCCCTTCCCAACCCCAAGATGAGGCCTGACTGAGTCCAGATATAGAGTCCCTTGGGTCTAGTCGTCTCCAACTTGAATATGAACTCCCTTCTCTCCCTGGGCTCCTATGGCTGCCATTGCCCTCCCCCCCGCTTGCTCCAATCTCTTCTCCCATTATGCCACCAGAATGAACCCCCTAGAAATGGATCACTAATGCAATCAAATGCTTTAAGATACTGAGTGGTAGCATAAATGCCTGGGAGTTAGAGGCAGTGCCATCTAAAGGCGGAAGGTAGTTATTGCTTGGAGGAACATGAGCCCAGGGTTCCAAGAACATCTGATGTGTCTAGAAAAACTAGAAATCCAGAATTTTTTAAAATATGAAATTTTCCAATGTTTGAATACCGGCAACTAACTAATTCAATTTTTTTTTTTTGAGTTGGAGTCTCACTCAGTCGCCCAGACTGGAGTGCCTGGCCACCGCAGCCTCAACCTGCTGGGCTCCGGCGATCCTTCCGCCTCAGCCTTCCAAGTAGATGGAACTACAGGCGCGTGCTACCACGCCCGGCTAATTTTTTTGATTTATTGTAGAGATGAGGTCTCGCCAAGTTGCCCAGGCAGGTCTCAAACCCACAAGCTCAGGCAATTCACTCACCTCAGCCTCCCAAAGCACGGGATTACAGGCTGAGCCACCAAGCCTGGCCTTAATTCAATTTTTTAAAGTCAACAGGGCAGTTGTGGTGGCTCAAACCTGTAACCCCAACACTTTGGGAAGCTAAGGCAAGAGGACTGCCTGAGCTCAGGGGTTTGAGACCAGCCTGGGCAACTTGGCAAGACCTCATTTCTACAATAAATAAAAAATTAGCCAGGTGTGGTAGCGTGCCTGTAGTTCAGCTACTCAATAAATCAAAATAAAAAAAAAACCAGGCATGGCAGCACATGCCTGTAATTCCAGCCACTGGGAAGGCTGAGGCGGAAGGATCCCCTGAGCCCAACAGGTCAAGGCTGCAGTGGTCATCAGTGTGCCACTGCACTCCAGCCTGGGTGACAGAGTGAGATTCCAACTAAAAAAAAAAAAGTTATCAGGACAATCAAGTCATATGCACAGGATAAATGCGGCCTGTAAGCCAGTGGTTCTTCTCTACTCTGCATCTCCACCCATGTCATCTCACCATTCCCCACTGCTCTATTTCCTTACTTGAGCACCAAAACTTAATATCCTTCCATTTTCCATGGACCCCCTTCCACACACCCCACAAATGTTAATATACCAGGTCATATTACACAAAATGTGTAATATGACACAAATTGTAATATGCAAGGTCATATTACACATTTTGCCATTCCAGAGACCTACGCCAAGTTCTGTAATGTTTCAGCGTTCCTGCATGTACTGTTCCTATTTTTATTCATTGAGTCAACAAATGTTTTACTGATCAGCCAAGCCATCCCAGCACTGCTCTTGGTGCTGGGGACATAACTTTAACATCAGAAGCAAAGTTCCTGCACTCATAGAGTTTTGTTTGTTTTGTTTTGTTTAGAAAGCAGGATTTATTGAGAGGATAGAGAAGCTCCAACAGCGGGAGGAGACCCAAAGGGGTTGCCCTCCTAGAGCTTACATTCAAGTTACAGAGATGATTAGTCAAATAATCACACAAAGAGACAAATGTGAAATGTGGTGAATTAGGAAGGAACCACGAAAGCAATTAACAAAGGGAGCCGCCGGGCTCAGTGGCTCAGCCTGTAATCCCGTGCTTTGGGAGGCTGAGGTGAGTGGATTGCCTGAGCCTATGGGTTCAAGACCCGCCTGGGCAACTTGGAGAGACCTTATCTCTACAATAAATCAAAAAAATTAGCCGGGTGTGGCAGTGTGCGCCTGTAGTTCCAGCTACTTGGAGGCTGAGGTGGAAGGATTGCCAGAGCCCAGCAGGTCGAGGCTGCGGTGGCCAGAAGCGGCCACTGCACTCCGGTCTGGGTGACAGAGTGAGACTCCAACTCAACAACAACAAAAAACAAAGGGAGTCAAGTTGGCCTGACCTGGGGGTTTGGGAAGGCTTCTCTGAAGAAGTGACATTTGACTACACTTGAAGGATGCGCAAGAATTACAACAGCTAAAGAAAAAAGGTGGAGCTAGGAGGGGCTGGATTTGGGGGAGGGGAGTAATGACTAGAGTTCTGGGATAAGTAACCAGAATGTGTGCAGTCTAGAGGAGGCAGGAGTCTGACTTGTCTGAAGAACTGAAAAAGGCCAGAGTTGCTGAACACCAGAACCGTGGAGGAGGATGGCATGAGAAGAGGTAAGAAAGCCAGCTAGTGCTGAGTGCAATGGCACCTGAAGTTTCAACTACTTAGGAGACTGAGGTGGGAGGATAGCTTGAGGACACCCAGACTGGAGTGCAGTGGCCGCTCCCGGCCACCGCAGCCTAGACCTGCTGGGCTCCGGCGATCCTTCCTCTTCAGCCTTCCAAGTAGCTGGAACTACAGGCGCGCACTACCACACCTGGCTAGTTTTTGATTTATTGTAGAGATGAGGTCTTGCCAAGTTGCCCGTGCGGATCTCAACCCTGCGGGCTCAGGCAATCCACTCACCTCGGCCTCCCAAAGCGTGGGATTACAGGCTGAGCCACCGAGCCTGGCGATTTGCGATATTTATGAGGTAAACAACAGCAGGACTTGAGAATGGTTTGTACTGAGAGGCCGAGGTAAGTGGACTGCCTGAGCCCATGGGTTTGAGACCAGCCAACTGCAATTTAGCGAGACCTCATCTCTACTATAAAACAAAACTTAGCCAGGTGCGGTAGTGCGGGCCTATAGTTCGGCTACTTGGAAGACTGAAGTGGAAGGATTGCCTGAGCCCAGGAGGTTGACGCTGGAGTGGCTCTGAGTGTGCCACTGCACTCCAACCTGGGCAATGGAGTGAGACTCCAACTCAAAAAAACAGAAAAGGAGAAAAAAAAGAATGGTTTATACATGTAAGGCAGAGTGGTAAGGCAGTGGAGGGAAGTCAGAACCACCTTTCGACTTCCAGCTTATGCAGTCAGTAAAGGGTGCTATTCCCTAAGATAAGGGCACCAAGGAGGAGCAAGTTGGTGGCGAAGGAAAAGGGCAGAGTGGGAGTTTATTTTGCAGCTATTTATTCAGTTAGTATACATTTATAGAATGATGAATCTGTTCCAGCTTCTGTCTCTACAAAGACAGAAATGGTTCCTGCCCACAAGCAGCTCACTTTCTGGTTAGCAGAACAGGCAGAAAAAAGATGATTAGAATCCAAACATCACACAGGCTTCAGTGTCTGTGGATTCAAACAAAGCAACATGGACACTAATTATCCCGAATTCTGGTTCTTGCCCCTGCAAAGTCTCCTTCAAGTGCTTCTTCTGGCTGTCAGACAAAGCAGAAGGGCCACAGGCACTGGGCCAATCAGCCCTGCTTGGACGTCCTCTGCCCCTACCCACTGCCCCTACCAAAAGTGCCTACTGTGGGAATGCCTAGTGACCCCATGGGCAGGGCTGGGACTATAGCGAGGCAGGCAAAAGGGCAGGCCTGAAGTGAGCACCTCCTTAGGTTGTGCTGGCCCCGTGCTCCTCTCACCCTCACTGAAACAAGCCTGGAAGGAGGGACAGCTCCATGTTAGACCATCTGGGCTGGAGCAGCACTGCTAGTGCCTGTGGTGTGAGTTCCACTGGGGACATGAGTTTGGGGGCCTCAGAGACATCCAAACAAGGATGTTGGGGATGCAATTGGCCTTCTGGATTTGGAACTCAAAAGTGGAGCTAGGGATCTAAATTCCAGCTCTGTGAATGTGGCAGAGGGAGTAGAGGCTCTGCTGAACTCCCAACATTTAAATGCCCTGTCTCCTCTCCATCTGGCCACTCCCTGAGGACCCAATTCTCCTAACTCACCTCAGCAATTGACCATCACTCCTTCCAGTACATTCCCACAGCACTCTGTGTCGTCCTCTATCACAACACTTTTCATACCACACGGTAACTTGGTTCACTGTCTCCTTCACTAAACAGTGAGTTCCTGCAGAGCAGGGACTCTTATTTAATGTTGAATTTCTGTCTGCCTGACTCCTTCCCTCTTCCTCCACATATTTGGCACCAAGTAGGTACTTACATTGAACTACATTCTTGGAAAAGAAACTCTCCTGCCTAGGGCTTGAGCCCTTTCTCTCCTGGGAACTGGCTGCAGGGAAGGTAGGCAGGGCATCCAGATTCCCCATCCATGGAGATCACACCAGGCAGCTGCCAGGCAAACTTCAGTTCCTCCAGCCACTCCAATAGGGATTCCTGTGCAGGTGAAAGTGAAAGTCTTGGTTGGGCTCGGTGGCTCAGCCTGTAATCCCAGCACTTTGGGACACTGAGGCCAGTGGATTGCCTGAGCCCGCGGGTTTGACACCCTCCTGGGTAACTTGGTGAGACCTTGTCCCTGCAACAAATAAATTAGCCGGGTGTGGTAGCGTGTGCCTGTAGTTCCGGCTACTTGGACGAGTGAGGCAGAAGGATTGGTGGTGCCCAGTGGGTTGAAGCTGGAGGTGGCCATGAGTGTGCCACTGCACTCCAGCCTGAGTGACAGAGTGAGACTCCAACTCAAAAAAAAAGAAAGTGAAAGTCTGCAGTAAGTGACTCAATAAATAGGTAGTAATAATAACAATGGCTGCTACAGTTTATCAAGCACCCACTAATTGCCAGTCTCTGTGCCAAGTACTTTACAGACACTGTCTCTGTTAACCCCAAAAGGCCTGAGATAGGCATTGTTATTTCTTCTGCTTATCAATGTGTGTTTTCAGAGGAGACTGGTCTGTGAGTTGGGGGACTGAGTGGTGCAGATCCAGCCTCAAAGTGGAAAGCTACCAATCCAATGGGCTGGGACTCCAGAGTAAACAAAAAAGGCAGAGAAAAAGGATTTCCTCGCTCCCTTCTGGAGCTAAGATTCTCTTCTTCTCCTGTCCTTGGACATCAGAACTCCAGGCTCTACAGTCTTTGGACTTGAGGACCTCTACCAGTGGCCCCCAGGTTCTCAGATCTTCAGCCTCTGAGAATGACACCATTGGCTTCTCTGGTACTGAGGCTCTCAGATTTAGACTGAGCCACACTACTGGCACTCCATGGTCTCCAGCTTGCAGAGGACCTGTAATGGGAATTCTCAGCCTCCATAAATGTGTGAGCCAAGTCCCCTAATAAATCCCCTCTCATATACCTGTATCTATCGATTTTTTATTCCATCTCTCTAAAGAACACTGACTAATGCAGCAAAATTAAGTAATGTGCTCAATCACCCAGTGGGTCAGAGGCAGAGCCAACCTTACGCCACCTGAATCAATAAGCTCCCCCACTGCTGCTGCATCCTACACCTTAGTCACTTGATTAAGGGAGGAAACAGGATAGAAGAAACTTCGTCTTTTTGGTAACTTCCCCCCAAAAAACAAGTCTAGCTCTACTCAGTGAAAATGATGCAGATCAAAGAGTAGGGTTTTCATATCCACAGCCATCATAAAGCACCTAAAAATCTTCATTAGGCACTAAAGGGTATCATAATTATTACGTCTGCTAATAAGCTCTACAGTCAGGAGGTTTACAGTGGCATTTGTTAATGTTCACAACAAGCCTTCAAGGTAGATTGTCATTATCCCACATTATAGAAGAAACTAAAGTTCAGAGAGGTTGTGGTTTTCCTAATGACACACAGCGAGGACAAGGCATTACTGGGTTTGAATCAGTCTGTCTCACTTCAAAGTCAGTCTTTTCATAAGACCATTCAGACGAACCTGGGGCAACATACTGGGGTCAACACAAAATAAACTCCAGACTTCTAGGTTTTCAGGGTATTAATTACTACTTCCTGCCCCAGGTAGGAGCCCCCAAATGGAAGCCCACTGCATCACTTACCTGGCACATACACTGTAGCCGTAACAACTCAGTACCTTCGAAGATTACCATTAGGGTTCTCACCAGGAAGAAGCACTCACTTCCCTCTCATTCTACTATCAGAGAAAGGAAGTAAAGGTCTGGGTTTTTTTTTCTTTTCTTTTCTTTTCTTTTTTGAGTCAGAGTCTCACTCTTGTCGCCCAGGCTGGAGTGCGATCCTTCCACCTCATCCTTCCAAGTAGCTGAAACTACAGGCGTGTGCTACCACGTCTGGCTTATTTTTTGATTTGTTGCAGAGACAAGGTCTCATCAAGTTGCCCAGGCTGGTCTCGAACCCCTGAGCTCAGGCAAACCTCTCACCTTGGCCTCCCAAAGTGCTGGGATCACAGGGTAGAGCCATCGCGCCCAGCCTTTGTTTTCCTTTTTGTATTTTTTTTCTTAATTGTACATAGCTAAGGTATACAACATTATGTTTCAATGTACATATGCAATGGCTGTTAGTTCTAGCCTAAAGCTCACAGACACCACTCTCCAGCTCCTTCTCAGACAAGTCTTTATCAAAGTTTTATTAGCCTTGGCTCAAGGTACCTCTGTTTGGGCATCTCATTACAGAGCAAGGACACTTGGGTCATTTGTAACATCACCACTCAAGCAGGATTTTCAAGGATGACAGCAGAAATGAGTTGCAGGGAAACTATAAATCCTCCCCTGCCCCTTTTCCCCTCCTCACGCAGTTGTTCTTTCAACTCACCTATTCCTTCAAGTCCGAAACAGAATTACTTCTGTTCCCTGAACACATCTCTCACATTCTCATCTTTGCTCATTTATTCCACTTCCTTTTGCCTGGAACTCATTCTCACCGGGTCAAAATCTATCTTCTGCTTTGAACTCCAGTAGTACTTAATTTTCAATTATATTTTGGCACTTGTCACATTTCATTCATTACAATTATTTTTAAAAATTGTTTTCCCTATTTGACTACCTGAGGACAAGAGTCACTTCTTGTGACCTCCAAGTAATGTACTGCACCAGACCCTGGAGATTAAACATACATTTTTTTTTTTTTTTTTGAGTTGGAGTTTCACTCCAATGCCCGGACTGGAGTGCAGTGGCCGCTCCCGGCCACAGCAGCCTTCACCTGCTGGGACTCCAGCGATCCTTCCACCTCAGCCTGCTGAGTAGCCGGAATTACCTACAACGCCGGGCTGATTTTTGATTTATTGTAAAGATGAGGTCTCGCCAAGTTGCCCAGGTGGGTCTCGAACTCACGGGCTCAGGCAATCCACTCACCTCGGCCTCCCAAAGCGCGGGATTACAGGCTGAGCCACCAAGTCCGGCCCGTACATATTTTTATGTAATGATATATTCTTTTTATATATTTCATAATTTATGGAGATATTTGCGTTTTGTTTTCATTACCGTGGGTCATTTGGTAAATTATCTCCACTATTCCCAAGAAGGGCTTTACATCCCCTAGTTGAAGGATTTTAAGTTTCAGATTCAAAAATCAACAGTTTCCAGACACCCAGAAGACAATTTCCAGACATTTTAGAAAAATGTAGGCTCATGAGAACCGATCCAGAAAGAAATAGAGATGGCAGTGCTTTAAATGGGAGAAGCAAAAATCTGTGGAGGAAGGGAAAGTTAGAGACGGCATTAGGTTTCTGATAGTTCATGGGACAGTAGAGACCTTAGGTTCTATTTGCATATGACACCCTTGGATATGGAGAATGCTGTGGGAGACTTGTTATCTTGGCCTTGCAAGCAGTAGCTGGGACCTCAGGGCCTTGCAAGCAGTAGCAAGTCTGGAATGACCCAGTGTGAAGGGCCCAACAGAGGCAGAACTAGCATTCACATCAGGAGCCATCCTAATGATGCAAACAACGCAGCCTGAGGTCCTGGCCTCTACCCCATATTTTTGCATAAGAAACACTTAAGTCAGCAGAAAGCAGTAGAATATGTAAAATGAGCTAAAATACTGCTACTTCAAAGATTTCTCAGACCAACAACGTCTAGAGTTTTAGAACCTACTATATTGTAAACCTTGGGATAAGACTTCTTGGATTCCTTGCTGCCTGGAGCCCTGTTCTTCGCTAGACTTTAGGTCTCCAGTCTGAAGCTTCCCTTAGTTCAAGTAGCCTTCAGTCCTCCCACCGAGGCGTCCTTCTTCAATTTCTCCCTCTAGGTTTCCCTTCCCCATCTGCCCCACTCGACTCCGTCCCTCTCCCCTGGCCTTTCCCTCTTCCCCTTCCTGTTTAACAGGCAGTCTCTCTCTCTCTCTCTCTCTCTCTCTCTCTCTCTCTCTCTCTCTCTACCTCCCTCCCTCCTGCCTACCTGCCCGTGTACCCCACGCAGCTCTCCTTTCCTTTTCTTACTTGTGTGCCCGCGACCCCTAACCCATTGAGCACAGCCTCCCTCGTCGGCTTAGCCGTTGATGAGGGCGTGGCCCCGCGAGTAACAGGTCTCCCGCCCCAGACTCCGCGGGCCCGCGCACAGACAAAGACATTCCACAGCCCCCGCCCCCTCCGCGCACCCGGCCAGAAGGGGGAGGAGACACGTGTCCCGCTAGCGCCATGTCACGTGGAAAAGAAAACGAACGGAGCCAGCGGCAACCTACGCATGCGCACCAAGCTGTGGCTGAGCGGCCGCGGAGGGAAAAGGAGACCGGAGAAGCGACTTCTTCAGGCGCTGCGACTGTGCGCAGGCGCCGTGGCCCGACTGGGGACTTTGTTCTCCGCGGAGAAACCCAAGGGCGGTGCCGGTGGCTGGCTGCGCACGCGCGGCGCCTCACTTCCGGTGATCTCTCTCGCTGGGTCGCTCGGGTCGGCTTCGGTCGCTGTCGCTCTCGCTCTCCCACCCCCGCCAACCGCCGCTTGGGCCTCTGTCGCCGCCGCGTCGCTTTCTCGCTCCCTCGATCGCACATCCTCCCCGATGCAGCGCCGGGACGACCCCGCCGCGCGCATGAGCCGGTCCTCGGGCCGCAGCGGCTCCATGGACCCCTCAGGTGCCCACCCCTCGGTGCGTCAGACGCCGTCTCGGCAGCCACCGCTGCCTCACCGGTCCCGGGGAGGCGGCGGGGGATCCCGTGGGGGCGCCCGGGCCTCGCCTGCCACGCAGCCGCCACCGCTGCTGCCGCCCTCGGCCACGGGTCCCGACGCGACAGTGGGCGGTCCAGCGCCGACCCCACTGCTGCCCCCCTCAGCCACAGCCTCGGTCAAGATGGAGCCGGAGAACAAGTACCTGCCCGAACTCATGGCGGAGAAGGACTCGCTCGACCCGTCCTTCACTCACGCCATGCAGCTGCTGACTGCAGGTAAGGGGGCCTCCCGGCCATCCGGGGACATGGGTGGCAGCGGCTTTGTCCCTCTCTCTTCCCGCCCCTTCGGACCGAGGCAGTCGGGAGCTCGCGTCTTCGCCTCTTTGGGAGTCTGGATTCTACATTCCCACCTCTACGCGGGGTGCGATGGGGAATATCTAGACTGCAGTGAAGGCCCGAAGGCGACTTGGCGATCTCCTAGCGCAAAGATCTTGATGGATGGTGCTTAGTTCTCCGCCCCTTTCCCGACCCTTCCCCCTCCCTCTTGCCGCTGCCCGGCGCTCCGAGCACTCAGATTCTTCCAGAAACGACGAGCCTTTACCTCCCTCTTTGCCCGAAAGGAAATCCTTTTTGATTACAAGTGGCGGTGAGCGCCTCACCCGAGAGTGTAGGAGGTGAAGACAGCCTGAGCGGGGAGGGACCGTTGGAGGGAGGTCCGAGTTGAGGCGAGGCTGGAGTGCCCTGTCCAGCGCGCCGGGCCGGGCCGGACTTAGCGGTAACCGCAGCTTAAGTTGCGGGGAGAAAGAAGCGACTTGTGGGAATCGGAACTTGAAGTTTTCCGAATCAGGTTTCCGGCTTCGACTGGTAAAATGAGAATTACTACAGAGCCTGAAGATTTCCCCCTTTCATTTTACAACTGAGTTCTCCATCATTCAAGAAGGGGCAAGTAATCCTAGGGACAGACTATAGGGGGAGGTAAGGAACTCCCGCCTCGTTTGCTTGACGTTCCCCAACGAAAATTGAGAAGTTGCATGACGCTTTGTACATGAAAGCCTTGGTCTTTTTGTTGTTGTTCTTTAAATTTCTGCTTCAGTCGTGAAATAGATTAGAAATTGTAGTCTTTGTTCTTTCTGTAGCGTTCTTTTCTTGGTCAGCCACCTAGTTGCCCCAATTTTTTCCCGAAGCCCTCTGTTTGACCCTCGCTTCTAGTTAAAGCATTTTTAAAATAAGTGTGTTACTTATAACACCTACATTTTATTAAGGAAGTACACATTCACAGCCCTTAACACTGAATGAACAGTTCAACTCTGGCAAGGTTGATATAATGGACAGTTCATTATAAAAATATTTCCCTCCCTTTGTTCTCTGTCTCCCCGCAACTAGTAAGGGGTCTTTACTTTACAATGAAGAAAACACGTGGTGGTCAGAAATAAATACATTTAGATAAATTGCTTGCATTTTCAATTCATTGCTTTGCTGTTCTGTAGCACAGTAGATTTTGAAACATCACTGCTTATTGTGTTCTTCTGACAAGCTCTTTAAGGGCTAGAGCTGCTTACTGTCTGAAAATACCAGGTGCCGGGTTGAATCTGAAAGCATGTAATGCAGACTCAGGAATGTCAGACTAAATAGTAAAGGTTGACTTGGTAGTCTTATTTTTATTTCCTCAAATCTTTAATCAGCTCAGATTAAATGTGTGAGAATAAAATAAACAGGAGTTTTAAGGTTTGGATTTGAAACTCTGACCCTTAACTGATTACCAGACCTTGGGAAACTTTCTGGACCTCGGTAACCTCGTCTGTAAAATGGGATGATGAGTCATGAAGATTAAATGATGTGTAAAATGACTACTACAGTTTCCTTTCACCTAGAATCAGATAGATAGTAATGGTTTTCTATAGTTTTCTTCTAGTTGTAAGTTCATGGTAAGAACAAGGTATGGGCCAGACGTGGTGGCTCGTGCCTGTAATCCTAGCATTTTGGGAGGCAGAGGTAAGAGGATTGCCTGAGCCCAGGAGTTCGAGACCAGCCTGGGCAACTTGGCAAGATCTCATCTCTACAATAAATCAAAAAAATTAGCTAGGTATGGTGGTGTGCACGTGGTGTGCACCTGTGTTTCCAGCTACTTGGAAGACTGAGGTGGAAAGATCACCTGAGCTCAGCAGGTTGAGGCTGCGGTGGCTGTGAGCGTGCCACTGCACTCCAGCCTGAGTGACAGACTCTGACTCAAAAAAAAAAAAAGAACAAGGTATGAAAACACAAGATATATTTTGCCTTTTTTTTTTTTTTTGAGTCAGGGTCTCATTCTGTCACCCAGGCTGGAGTACAGTGGCACAATCATAGCTCACCACAGCCTCGGTCTCCTGGGCTCAGGGCATCCTTTGGCTTTGACCTCCCAAGTAGTTGGGATTACAGGTATGTGCTAATACCAAGCTAATTTTTTTATTTTTCTTAGAGACGAGGTCTTACTATGTTGCCTAGGCTGGTATTTTGCCTTTCTGATCACGTCAAGTGTCCAGTGTGGTGTTCTTTAAAAGATGCTTTCTTGACTGAGAGTGGTGGCTGACACTTGTAATCCCAGCACTTTGGGAGGCTGAGGTGGGAAGATTGCTTGAGCCCAGGAGTTTGAGACCAGCTTGGGCAACATAGTGAGATGTGGTCTCTACTAAAAATTAGAAAATTAGCTAGGTATGGTGGTACACACCTGTAGTCCCAGCTACTCAAGAGGCTTAGGTCGAAGGATTACTTAAGCCCAGGAGACTGAGGCTGTGGTGAGCTGTGATTGTGCTGTTTAATTTCAGCCTGGGTGACAGACCTCAACGCAAAAAAGAAAAGTTGCTTTCTTAGGGTAACTATTTTTTAAAAACTATTGATCCTTAAAAGTTACTTTTACTTTTTCCTCTTCTCCCACTGCTTAACTTTTTTTTTTGTTTGTTTGTTTTGAGTTGGAGTCTCACTCTGTTGCCCAGACTGGAGTACAGTGGCTGCTCCCAGCCACCGCAGCCTCGACCTGCTGGGCTCCGGCGATCCTTCCGCCTCAGCCTTCCAAGTAGCTGGAACTACAGGCATAGGCCACCATGCCTGGTTAATTTTTTGGTTTATTGAGATGAGGTCTCACCAAGTTGCCCAGACTGGTCTCGAACCCTCGGGCTCAGGCAATCCACTCACCTCAGCCTCCCAAGGCACGGGATTACAGGCTGAGCCACTGAGCCTAGCTAATTTTTTTTTTTTTGAGACAGGGTCTCACTCTGTCACCCAAGCTGGAGTACAGTGGCACAATCAGAGTTTACCACAGCCTTGAACTCCTGGGTTCAAACAATCCTTCCTCCTTAGCCTCCCAAGTTGCTGAGACTACAGGCACATACCACCATGCCCAGATAATTTTTGTTTTTGTTTTGTAGAGATGAGGTCTCACTCTGTTTCCCAAGCTGGTCTTGAACTCCTGGGCTCAAGTGATTCTGTCACCTTGTCCTTCCAAAGTGCTGGGATTACAGGTGTGAGCCACTGTACCTGGCCCTCACTGCTTAACTTTTGTGATTGAGAGAGTGGTCTTTATTTTTAACTTGGGCTTTTTAAATTTATTTTAAATGAAACACATTTTAATTGGAAAAATGGGATTGAGATAATGTTGGCTTATTTGAGAGAATAGAACTGGAGTAGTGCATTGGTATGCTCACAGCCACCGCAGCCTCAACCTGCTGGGCTCCTTCCCATCTCAGCTTTCCAAGTAACCCAAACCACAGACACGTGCCATCATGCCTGGCTAATTTTTAAATTTATTGTAGAGACGAGGTTTTGCCAAGTTGCCCTGGCTAGTCTTGAACCCCCTGGGTTCAGGCAGTCCTCTTGCCTTTGCCTCCCAAAATGCTGGGATTACAGGCATGAGCCACTGCACCCAGCTCAAGTCTTAATATATATTGGACCTGACTTTTGAGATATTTCTGAATGATCTTGAAAAGGGAATGCAGTGAAGTTGCAACCAATTATGAGGAAGTGAGGCTCTGAGAAGATAGAATAGTGGTATTTAAACTGATAACACATGGAAGAAAATTATAGCTAACACTTATTGTGCCAGGCCCTGGTCTGAGCAGTTTATATTACCTTTAGAACGAAACTGTGAGAAGTTACTCTTACCCTCACTTTTACAGATGAGGAAATCAAGTCATTCAGAGATTAATAATTTGCCCAAAGTAACAAAACTGATAAGCAATTTAGCCAGGATTGTGGTCAGTCTACACACCTAACACCCCTCTCCTCTTCTGCCACTATAATGCCTGCTGCAAATTGTACTTTAAAAGTAAGCAGCCTGGCATAGTGGCTCAGTCTGTGTTCCCAGCATTTTGGGAGGCCAAGGCAGGAAAGTCATATGAGACCAGGCGTTCAAGACTAGCCTGGGCAACATAGTAAGACCTTTTCTCTATCAAAAATAGCAAAATTAGCTGGGTGTGGTGGCACATGCCTATAGTCCCAGCTACTTGGGAGGCTGAGGCAGGGAGGATGACTTGCGCCCAGGACATCGAGGCTATAGTGGTTGTACCACTGCACTGGAGACTGGGTGACAGATGAGATCCTGTCTCAGTAAGAAAAAAAAGTATCAGAGTGTTAACAAAGCATTGAAGATGACAAGGCCAAGACACAGAAGAAGGAGAAAACCAGAGAGCACTTGGGACTATGACTTCTGCAGGCACCTTTGCCCATTCCCCAAAGGTATCATGAGAACCAGACCACTCTTCTTATATCACCTACACAGTTCCAGTCCTTTTCCCAGGTTTACTTTATTTTGCACTTATCAGCATCCATTGCACCATATATTCTAATTATGTACAGTATTTGTTGATCACCCCTTCGCCTTCATGGTTAGAATGTCTGCTCCATCAGAGCAGCGATCTTCTGTCTGCTTTGTTCATTCTTTTTTTTTTTTTTTGAGTTGGAGTCTCACTCTGTCACCCAGACTGAAGTGCAGTGGCCGCTCCCTGGCCACCGCAGCCTCGACCTGCTGGGCTCCAGCGATCCTTCTACCTCAGCCTTCCAAGTAGCTGGAACTACAGGCATGCGCTACCACACCTGGCTAATTTTTTTTAATTTTTTATTGTAGAGATGAGGTCTCGCCAAGTTCCCCAGGCGGGTCTCGAACCCGCAGGCTCAGGCAGTCCACTCACCTCAGCCTCCCAAAGGCGCGGGATTACAGGCTGAGCCACCGAGCCCGGCTTTTGTTCGTTCTTGTATCTCCTGTGCCTTGAAGAGTGCTGCCTGGAGTGGCCTCTTACTAAATATTTCATGTACGAATATATATTCATCTTCTTGAAAGTGGGAACGATGAAAGAATATTGACACGATTCTGAAAGATAAAGATTTTGAATGACTCTATTAGCCAAATTGATATTTGACTGTGATGACAATTAAATGCGTTTGCAGACACGTAAAAAGTCTCAACCACTCATACTTGTTTTCTGAAAGAAAACAAGCTTATTTGTGTTAACATATTTATATAATGGACATAAATGCTGTTATCTATGTCAATTTTTTTTCCTACTTTTACAACTAGGAAAATATGTTAATATAAGTGACCCAGGAATAACTTTTTTTTTGAGTTGGAGTCTCACTTGGTCACCCAAGCTGAAGTGCAGTGACATACTCACGGTCATTCCAGCATTGACTTGTTGGGCTCCAACAATTCTTCCATCTCAGCCTTCTAAGTAGCCAGAACTACAGACGCACATTACCGCGCCCGAATAATTTTTGATTTATTGTAGAGAACGAGGTCTCACCAAGCTGCCTGGGCTGGTCTCGAACCCGCGGACTCAGGCAATCCACTCACCTCAGCTTCCCAAAGTGCTGGGATTATAGGCTAAGCCACCAAACTCAGCCTAGAATAACATTTTAAAATAGATTCGCTGCCAGAAGATCCTGAAAGTATATTCAGAAATCCATTTTCCAAAGGCATAAAATGGAGAACATTTTACAGTCTGTTGAAACTTCAAAATAGTTAATTTCTTTATTTTATTTAAAATATTCTATAGAGCCAGGCTCAGTGGCTCAGCCTGTAATCCTGCGCCTTTGGGAGGCTGAGGTGAGTGGATTGCCTGAGCCTGCGGGTTCGAGACCCACCTGGACAGCGAGACCTCATCTCTACAATAAATCAAAAAAAATCAGCTGGGCGTGGTAGCACATGCCTGTAATTCCGGCTACTTGGAAGGCTGAGGCGGAAGGATCACTGGAGCCCAGCAGGTCGAGGCTGCGGTGGCCGGGAGCGGCCACTGTACTCCAGTCTGGGCGACAGAGCGAGACTCCAACTCAAAAAAAAAAAAAAAATTCTATAGAAATATATCGGGACCTTCCCAGTTCATTCTACAGGGCTGGCTAAACCTGTTATTAAAACTGGAAAGGCCGGACTCGGTGGCTCAGCCTGTAATCCCAGCACTTTGGGAGACTGAAGTGAGTGGACTGCCTGAGCCTGAGGGTTCGAGACCAGCCTCAGCAACTTGGCCAGACCTCATCTCCACAATAAATTAAAAAATCAGGAAGACTGAGGCAGAAGGATTGCCGGAGCCCAGCAGGTCGAGGCTGCGGTGGCCAGGAGCGGCCACTGCACTCCAGTCTGGGTGACGGAGTGAGACTCCAACTCAAAAAAATAAAAATAAAAAAAATTTTAAATTAGCCGGGTGTGGTAGCATACGCCTGTAGTTCAGCTACTTGGAAGGCTGAGGTGGAAGGATTGCTGGAGCCCAGCAGGTTGACGCTGGGGTGGCCTGGAGTGTGCCACTGCACTCCAGCCTGTGTAATGGAGCAAGACTCCAACTCAATAAATAAATAAACAAATAAATCAGTAAGTAAGAAAGAAAGAAAACCTGGAAAGTATCTTGGCTGGGCATGGTGGCTCACACTTGTAATCCCAATACTTTGGGAGACTGAGGCAGAAGGATTGCTTGAGCCAAGAGTTGGAGCCAGCCTAGGCAACATAGTGAGACCTTGTTGCTACAAAAATCAAAAAATTAGCCTGGCTTGATTGCATGTACCTATAGTCCCAGCTACTCAGGAGTCTGAGGCAGAGGATCAACTGAGCCCAGGTTGAGGCTACAGTGATCTTGCCACTGCACTCCAGCCTGGGCACTAGTGAGACTCTGACTCAAAAAAGAAACAAACAAAAACTGGAAAGTATCTCTGATCTAAAAAAGAGGGGAAAAAAGTACTAGGGAGTATAATTGCAAAGAAATTGTAGACTAATCAAATATAAGTATAAATATTAGGAAAGAAAGAGACAAAAATTGTCACTATTTGATTTGCAACATCATTATTTACCTAGGAAAATGTTCAATGATGTGGCTGATTACAAGATAAAGATTTACAAATTGTTCGGGCATAGTGGCTCACACCTGTAATCCCAGCCTTTTGGGAGGCCAAGGCAGGAGAATTATTTGAGCCCAGGAGAAATGAGGTCTTGCTATGTTGCCGGACTCAGACTTTGCCGGACTTGTCTTGAACTCCTGGGCTCAAGCATTCATCCTGCCTATTCATCCTGCCTCAGTCTCCTAAAGTACTGGGACTGCAGGCACGACTCACTGCACTTGACTGAGAATTTTTTTTTTTTTTTTTTTTTTTGAGTTGGAGTCTTACTCTGTCACCCAGGCTAGAGTGCCGTGGCACACTCACAGCCAGTCCAGTATCGATCTGCTGGGCTCCAGCAATCCTTTCACCTCAGCCTTCCAAGTAGCTGGAGCTATAGGTATGCGCTACCACCCCAGCTAATTTTTGATTTACTGTAGAGACAAGGTCTCGCCAAGTTGCCGGGGCTGGTCTTGAACCCTCAGGTTCAGGCAGTCTACTCGCCTTGGCCTCCCAAAGTACTGGGATTACAGGCTGAGCCACCGAGCCTGGCCGAGAATTAATTTTTTATACATTGCTGGCGGAAGTATGAATTGGTACAGCCTCTTTGGATAACAGTTTGTCATTTCATCTGAAAGCTGAACATTCAAATTCCTTCAGACTCAGCAGCATTTCTAAGAATGTGCACAAAGAAACTTTTACACATAAAACATTTCATAAAATGATGTACCTTATTCACAAAATGGTACAACATGTTTCACCATTTACTGGATAATGTGATAGATTTACAAAATATTTTACAGCAATGAAAATGAATAAACTACAGCTACATACAATAGCATGGAGAAATCTCGGAGAAAACTAATGTTGGGTGAAAAGTTAAGTCCCATAAGTGTTGTACTCACATATGGTACAGGACTATTTTTTAAAAACATACTAGCAAGATTGAGCATATTAGTACTAAGCATACATATGTCTGTGATAAAGTAGTTTCTTTTACGAAACTATTTATCATAAGGTTCAACAATTGTACTCTTGTGTGTTTATTCTAGAGAAATTAAAACTCAAGTTCACACAAAACCTATACATGAATATTCACAGCAGCTTTATAATAGCTAAAAACTGGAAACAAACCAAATGTCTCCAATAGGTAAATAAACTGGTACATCCATACTGTGTAATAGTACATTGCAATAAAAAGAAATGAACTGTTGATAAATGCAGCAGTTTGAAGGATTGCAAGAGAATTATGCTGAATGGAAAAAAGCTGATCTCAAAAGATTGTATTCTATATTCTTTCATTAATACAACGTTCATTGGGGAAAAAATGGAGCTAGAGAGTAGATTAGTGGTTGCCAATGGTGAGGGAAGAAGGTGACTGGCTATAAAAGTTTGTAGCAGGAAGGATTCCTCATAATGAAACTGTTTTGTATCTTGACTATTAGTGGGGTCATACAAATAAGATTAAATTGCATAGAACTAAAAACAAAATAAGAGCATTATGTGAAGGTCCACGGGTTTTTGTTTGTTTGTTTGTTTGAGTCGGAGTCTCAAACTTTTTACTTTTTAAAAGTAAAGTCATGACCGGGCAGTGGCTCACACCTATAATCCCAGCACTTTGGGAGGCTGAGGTGAGAGGATCACCTGAGCTCATGGGTTTGAGACCAACCTAGGCAACTTGGCGAGACCTTGTCTCTACAATAAATCAAAAAATTAGCCAGGTGTGGTGGCGTGTGCCTGTAGTTCCAGCTTCTTGGAAGGCTGAGGTGGAAGGATCACTGGAGCCCAGCAGGTCGAGGCTGCGGTGACCCTGAGCGTGCCATTGCACTTCAGCCTGGGCAGTAGAGTGAGACTCTAACTAAAAAAAAAAAAGATCGATCACGTACCAAGCATGTAGCAGAGCTGGGAGTCAAACTAATCTTTTGCTTAGCTTAAAAATCCATGTTCTTTCCTCTGAGACATATTTAAAAACATGGGAGCTGTAGTCTGGGATAAAATATACAAGAAACAAAGGAAAGATTACTTTTTAGTAAAAGAAAGTAAAGGAAATGCCACAAGTTAATTGAATTTACTCTCTGGTATAAGTAATGACTTAGATGTAAGTATCTGCTCCGTCACTAATTTGTTTTGAGATCTTGGACAAGTTGCATAACTTTTCTGAGCCCAGATTTCTTCATCTGTTAGTGAGGATAATACTGGTTACAAAGAAAAAAAATGAAATAATAAATATAGAGTTCCTGACACATAGAAGGCACTGGATAAGATGTGATTATAGTGTTTGGCCAGGAAACAAGTGGGTCACCCTCTCTGTGTTGTTTACATCTTGGCTTTTCTTTCTTTGGCTCTTAAGACATCCAGGGTCTCCAGAGGCCCCAGCAAAGCTCACTTAAAGAAGTTAGATCCCTAGAAAGTACTTTTGTGGCCGGACTCAGTGGCTCAGCCTGTAATCCCAGCACTTTGGGAGGCTGAGCCGAGTGGATTGCCTGAGCCCGTGGGTTCAAGACCCACCCGGGCATCTTGACAAGACCTCATTTCTACAATAAATCAAAAATTAACTGGCCGTGGTAGCACGCATCTGTAGTTCCGGCTATTTGGAAGACTGATGCAGAAGGATCGTCGGAGCCCAGCAGTTCAAGGCTGTGGTGGCTGGGAGCATGTCACTGCATTCCAGCCTGGGCCACAGAGTGAGACTCCAACTCAAAAAAAAAAAAAGTACTTTTGCCTGAGGTTTAGCCATTTTTAGGAAGCTTTTCCTTGATTTCTTTTTTTTTGGGGTGGGGGGTGTTCTTCTCATTTTGGCCTGCTCTAGCTTTCCAGGGAACGTGAGGCCAAGGAGAGAAATACAGAGTTGAAAAAAAAAGGAAAGAGGGCCAGGTGGGGTGGTTCATGCCTATAAATCCCACACTTTGGGAGACTGAGGTGATAGGATTGCCTGAGCCTACGGGTTCAAGACCAGCCTGGGCAACTTAGCGAGACCGCATCTCTGCAATAAATCAAGAAAAATTAGCCGGGCATGGTGGCACATGCCTGTAGTTCCAGCTACTTGGAAGGCTGAGAGGAAGAATTGCATGAGCCCAGCAGGTGGAGGCTGCAGTGGCCATGAGCGTGCCACTGCACTCCAACCTGGGTGACAGAGTGAGATTTCAACTCAAAAAAAAAAAAAAGAATTGTGAAACAACTTTATGTCCTTTTGTGTTTCCTAAAGCTATCTAGTTCGATCTTTTAAGCTGTATTTTACACAACTTTCCGAAAATCCTGGTCTGCGTAAGAAGATATGGCTCAAATTCTGTTAATCTGTTGTAGTATTACAAAAAGGCAATGTTTATATGTAGTGCCATGGTCTCTGTGAATCTAAGGCCTTTCTTAGTCTTTTGCTTGCTTTTTTTTTTTTCTCCTGGAGCTACAGGCTTGCACTACCATGCCTGGCTTATTGTTTTTTTGAATCAGAGTCTCACTCTGTTGCCTAGGCTGGAGTGCAGTGGCACGCTGCTCACAGCCACCACAATCTCTACTACCTGCTGGGCTCAGGTGATCCTTCTGCCTCAGCTTCCCAAGTAGCTGGAATTATAGGCACGTGCCACCTTGCCCAGCTAATTTTTTAATTTATTGTAGAAATGAGGTCTCACCAGGTTGCCCAGGCTGGGTTCAAACCTGTGGGTGCAGGCAATACTCTCACCTCTGCCTCCCAAAGTGCTGGGATTACAGGTTTGAGCCACCGCCCCCGACCTGTTTCACATTCTTATGAAAGCTCCTCAGTGGTGTTTTCAGACCAGAATTGTGGCATGTTTGTTTCTCTAGGAGTGAGGGCCTAATTTTGCAGCCTGAGAACTCAGGAAGAGGTGTAGTCAGATACAGTAGACTCAAAAAGAGTTAACAGAAAAAGTTAATATTAACAGTAGATGGAAAGGGGTGGAGATCAGGATCTACCAGTCACACAGTAAACAGTGTTGAATGGCGCATTTAGTCTGTTAATTGTAAGGTCGAATTTGTTTTCTATTCCAAGCAGTGAAATAGGAATGTGAAGAGCACTGTTGTTTCAGTTCTTCTCATAGGAATAAAGGTTTAGTTAAGGATATTTACAATTCATCATTAGAGTGTTTAATTGTCCAAATGCAAGGGAGTATGTGACTAGTTAGCTCATGGTATATTATAGCATCTGAAATGAGGCTTTTTAACAAACTTCCAGTTTGAAGTTCTGAACTATATAAAGTCTGTTAAAGTAACTTTCCTTCATCCAAGTTTTTCATAACTGGACTTTGTCTAAAAAGTTGTTTGTTTGTTTTGAGAAAGCAGGATTTATTGAGAGGACAGAGTAGCTCCCACAGTGGAAGGGGACCTGACGGGGTTGCCCTAAATAGTTATTTTTTAAACTGTTGAGTATAGATTTACAGAATGTGTTTGAGGTAGAGTGTCTTTATCTTTTTAAACTAGTGGGTTTCAAAGTGTGGTTCTCTAAACCAGCAATATCAGCATCACCTGTTAACTTGTTGGAACTGCAAATTTCTAATACAGTCATCCCAGACTTGGGTTGGGGCCCAGCAATCTAATTTAACAATCCCTCCAGGTAATTCTGTTACATCCCAAAGTTTGAGAACTCTGGCCTTAGAATAGAAACATAGTATGGGAATATTATATAAGAATATCTGTTATTTAGAATGGTCTACTGATTTTAGGGAGTAAAAATTTCTTTTTTTTTTTTTGACTCTTCTTCTGAGTCTACTACTTCTGCTGAATCTACTGAGATCATATAAGCTTTCAGTCAATGCTTTTTCCTTGGGCATTCTGCTCTCATCTCTTTTCAAACCCCTTTTAGAACTCTATTAGTACTTCACTGCCACCTCCATAGTCTGGGAACTTCAGTATATAAACAGTGAAGATGGAGACCTTATCTGATTTGGTCTCCTGTACTTTGTATCTCCTGTACTTTGCAAGATAGATACCTGGCCTTTGGTAAGTCTCCTATAGTGGTTAATGATCATATCTGTATTTCTCCCTTTATTTGCCTTTCCATAGGAAACACTCAAACACTTGGAATCACTCCATGAATGAGTAAATGAAGTTTCTTAGTGATAGGAAATCCTTTTGGATGCTACATTTCCAATGAAATTGTCTTAACCTCTGAATTGAATGGACCTTTGGTGATGATGGATATGTTTATGGTCTTGATGGTGGTGATGGTTCCCGTAGGTGTATACTTATCCCCCAGCTCATCATTGTATACATTACATATGTATAACTTTTTACATGTCAATCGCACATCAATAAAGTGATTTGAAAAAAAGATGGTGCATTTTCTCACTTAGACATTGGCTGAATTTGGGGTAGAAAATGGTGACTATGTATTAAGCAATTTCTAAGAAATGGGCTATAATTAGGCATGTGTACATATGTTATTTTAGTGTCAACATAAGTTGACACTACTGCTGAGTGGCAGTGTAAGGACCAGGTCTTTCAAATTCTTGAGGATTAGCATCCAAAGCAGTGCTATCAGTGCTTTGGATATTTTAATAGAACTCTCCAGTGTATATCGAAATTACTGGCTTTTTTTTCCATCAAGATAAGACTTTGTACTTCTTTTTTTGACTCTTCTGCTGAGTCTACTTGTACTTCTGAGTCTACTGAGACCATATAAACTTTCAGTTGATGCTCATTCGTTGGGCACTCTGCTCTCATTTCTTTTAGAACCCCTTTTGGAACTCTATTAGTACTTCATTGCCATCTCCATAGTCTGGGAAATTCAGTATATAAACAGTGAAGATGGAGATTTCTTAGAAGTTTCTTTATCTCCCTTTCTCCCATTCGACCCCATTAGTTTTGCTAAATCTGTTTACTCTGAAACAAGAAACACTCGCTTCAGGTGAGGATGGAAAAGCACACTGCTTTTGTTGGAAGCAGACTTTGGGTTTCCTAGTCACTTTATTTAGCAGAGCAAAAACAAATTATTTTTCCTGTTCAGAAATTGAGAAGATTCAGAAGGGAGATTCAAAAAAGGATGATGAGGAGAATTACTTGGATTTATTTTCTCATAAGAATATGAAACTGAAAGAGCGGGTGCTGATACCTGTCAAGCAGTATCCTAAGGTAAGGCAAAAAGTGCTTCACTTCTTTGAGTTATCTTCACAGATACAATACAATCAAAAGACTGCAGAAAGAGACTAGAATGAAAGTCATGGGCTATAATAAAGACTTGGGAATCGTGATGCTCATGCCTATAATCCCAGCACTCTGGGAGGCCTAAGTGAGAGGATTGCCTGACCAGCCCAGGCAACTTGGCAAAACCTCATGTCTAAAATAAATAAATAAAAATTATCTGGGCATGGTAGTGTATGTCTGTAGTTCCAGCTACCTGGAAGGCTGAGGCAGAAGGATTGCCTGAGCCCAGCAGATCGTGGCTGCAGTGACTGTGAGCATGCCACTGCACTCTAGCCTAGATGACAGTGAGACTTTCAACTCAAGAGAAAAAAAAAGGGAGAAACTTAAGCCTGTGAAGGTTCTCCTCCATGTCGTACCTATTTCTGGCAGTTGAGATAAGTAAGTCCATAACTAGTAGCTACAGTTAGGAAGGAAATATAAACATCTTTTTATTATCAAAAAAGTTTCTAGCTTGGATAAGATAGTGAAACCTTGTCTCTATAAACAGTACAAACATTAGCTAGGTGTTGGCATGTGCCTATAGTCCTTGCTACTCGGGAGGCCGAGATGGGGGGATTGCTTGGGCCCAGAGTTCAGGGTTGCAGGAAGCTATGATCATGCCACTACTGTCTAGCCTAGGCAGCAAAGCGGAACCCTGTCTTAAAAAAATTTTTTTTCTTTCTCAAGTGTTTGCTCAGGCTCCAAGTTAAAAGGACAAAAAAATTAAACCCTGAAGAATTGCTCTCTGTCTAAAAGAAATCTAAAGAAAAGGAAATAGAACACAAATCCTTGGCTGTATGGAGCTACTTTTTCTTTTTTTGGAATTGGAGTCTCACTATGTCACCCAGGCTGGAGGACAGGTGGCATGCTCAAGGCCACCCCAGCCTCAACCTGTTGGGCTCAGGTGATCCTTCTGCCTCAGCCTTCCAAGTAGCTGGAACTACCAGCATGCGCCACAACACTTGGTTAATTTTAAAAATTTATTATAAAGATGTGGTCTGGCCAAGTTGCCCAGGCTGATCTCAAACCTTGGGCTTAGGCAATCCTCTCACCTTGGCCTCCCAAAGTGCTGGGGTTATAGGCGTGAGCCACCACGCCCAGCCTGGAGTTAACTATATTTCTTACTCAAAAATTTTTTTTAAGTGAGAAAGCAGAGCCAGGCTCGGTGGCTCAGCCTGTAATCCCACGCCTTTGGGCGGCTGAGGTGAGTGGATTGCCTGAACCCGCGAGTTCAAGACCCGCCTGGGCAGTGAGACCTCATCTCTACAATAAATCAAAAAATCAGCTGGGCGGGGTAGTGCATGCCTGTAATTCCGGCTACTTGGAAGGCTGAGGCGGAAGGATCGCCAGAGCCCAGCAGGTCGAGGCTGCGGTGGCTGGGAGCGGCCACTGCACTCCAATCTGGGCGACAGAGTGAGACTTTAACTCAAAAAAAAAAAAGTGAGAAAGCAGGATTTATTGAGAGGACAGAAAAGCTCCCACAGTGAGAGGGGACCCGAAGGAGTTGCCCCCTTACTCAAATTTTTAGTAAATGCTTTCTTCTTTTTTTAGGAGTTATATTTAGTTTACCAAACGTGCTGTGAGAGAATGCCATATGTCTGTTCTGTCCTGAGGTCACTGCCTTAAAAATGTTTATTTTAAAGTACTAAGGAAGTATTGTGGAAGAGCAACAGACTGCATCAGAAAACCTAAATTCAGATCTAGGAATTACCACTTTTTAGTTGCATAACCATAAATTAATAACTTTATCAGTAAAGCCTCAGTATATTCTTCAGTAAAATAGGAAAGGTAATATTTTACCCATTTTTGCAGAGTTGTTAAAGATCAAATGAGATAACATGTGGAAATATTTTATATAGGAGCATGTGTATTTAGAAATCTTTTATTTTTTGTCAGTTCAATTTTGTGGGGAAGATTCTTGGACCACAAGGGAATACAATCAAAAGACTACAGGAAGAGACTGGTGCAAAGATCTCTGTGTTGGGAAAGGGCTCGATGAGAGACAAAGCTAAGGTAAGCTCCAATTATTGAGGCAAAAGGATACCCTGATGCCGTCTTGTTTCCCAGCATCCAGTATTAATGTCTTACAGAAGCAAACATTTTGTATATTTAGAGAATGGGTCTCTTTCAAGTCTGTGTTGGATGCAAGAAATTGTAGACCAAGTTAATTTACTTGCTTGATAACCCTGGAAGAGCCTAAGTGTGCCCTGGTGATTGTTTTCTTTCAGACTTTTGACTACATAATAATGGAAACAACAATAGCATCTTTAGCATTGGTAGGATTATCTGTGAAAATTTGAAAGGGAAACTGGGTGTACTAAAACTTAGACTAAACCAGACACTAAAATGTGAACAGCATACCCCCTTTTCAGTAATGTAGAAAAGTGAGAACAGTAGTGTTATGAGTGCAGGTGAGTTTGAGGATTAGTTTGTTTTGTAGCCAGCTGGAAAGTGAGGCCCACAAAAAGAATGTACAGTATTCCAAAGAGAACCATGAGTAATCCTGACAATAGAACCTTCATTAATGCTTCTTTTCCCCATGCCATTAACCCAATACACTGTGTATTCTTTGTAAGTGCCAAGAAACTTTCCACCAAAAAGAATAGTCTTAGCCTTCTAGGGTCAGCTTTTTAGATTAGACATGCCTGCTATATCTAAAACCTTGCTCTTTCAGGCCTTCTTTTTTGTTGCCTGACAAATGTTTTCTCAAGTTCTCCTTTGTTCACTCATATTTCTCGCTAGATGTGTATGGTTAGGGCTGAAGTGTGTTGTTCTAGCTTATGAGATTTACATGACCTTTCTTCTCTCTCTCCTGACTTCTTTCCTCCTCAGACCACCTAAGCAGATAAGCAGAGCTAGTGGTGATTAACAGCTCTACCTGGGATTTAAAAACAAATGCTTGGCCATACATACAGACATGCAAATACTTACCAAGCACCTATTATCTGAATAGAGACTAGAATTAAGTTTTTCTCCTTTTTCATTTTCTTTCTTTCTTTCTTTCTTTTTTTTTTTTTTGAGTTGGAGTCTCAGTCTGTCACCCAGACTGGAGTGCAGTAGCAGCTCCCAGCCACCGCAGCCTCGACCTGCTGGGCTCCGGCAATCCTTCTGCCTCAGTCTTCCGAGTAGCCGGAATTACAGGCGCGCGCTACCACACCCGGCTAATTTTTTGATTTATTGTAGAGATGAGGTCTCGTCTCACTCGGTTGTCCAGGCTGTAGTGCAGTGGCACACTCAAGGCCACCCCAGCTTCGACTTACTGGGCTCCAGTAATCCTTCCACCTCAACCTTCCAAGGGGCTGGAACCACAGGCGTGTGCTGCCACCCCCGGCTAAGTTTTTCTTTTATGCTTCTAATAAGAGCTCTGATGAACACCCCAGGGATTTGAGACAGTTAACTGTTGACTGCAGACCAGGTACAGCTTTAGCAGGTTGTGCAGGTTACTATTCTTCAGAGCTTGTTTTACTTTCCTAAACCTTACTGCTTTTTCTTAGACATTGGGGTTATTCCTTTGGCCTAGAGTTAAAGATATTCTTTTCTCCCTAGTCCATGTGATGTGATATTTCTCTCCATTTTTCCATAGGAAGAAGAGCTGCGTAAAGGTGGAGACCCCAAATATGCCCACTTGAATATGGATCTGCATGTCTTCATTGAAGTCTTTGGACCCCCATGTGAGGCTTATGCTCTTATGGCCCATGCCATGGAGGAAGTCAAGAAGTTTCTAGTACCAGTAAGAAAATCCATATCCTATGTCTTCTGAGCAAAGGAGAACTGAGACCTTATGCTATTGCAAAGGCAGGGGTTCTTAACGAGGATCTTTGAATAACCTGAATTGTATACCAAAATTTGCACTTGTGTTCATTTTTTTGAGTTGGAGTCTCACTCTGTCACTCAGACTGGAGTGCAGTGGCTGCTCCCGGCCACCGCAGCCTCGACCTACTGGGCTCCGGCGATCCTTCCACCTCAACCTTCCAAGTAGCTGGAACTACAGGCACGCACTACCACGCCCGTCTAGTTTTTTATTTTTATTGTAGAGGTAAGGTCTCGCCAACTTGCCCAGGCGGGTATTGAACCCGTGGGCTCAGGCAATCCACTCACCTTGGCCTTCCAAAGCGCTGGAATTACAGACTGAGCCACTGAGCCCGGCCTCTTTTACTAGTTCTAAAAGCACTGTGCCCCAAAACCACTCAGCCCCTCCTTGTCTAATGTGGTTTTCATTGTGTACCAGTAGCTGTTGTCAATATCCTGGGTTCACAATGTATCTGCATTCTAATATTTGGTTAATAAAGGCTTAGCAGGGTCTTAACCAGCTGAATATTTTGGTACTAGTGTAGAACTGGGAGGTTGTGTTAGGAAAATGTCTACAGTAGTTCCCTGCACTCAAGGAGTTTATGCTCTAGAGAATCTAGATACTGACAGCAAGAAGCTTATAGCATTCAGTGTTAATAGATTAACTTTCCTCTCTCTCTCCTTTTTTTTTTTTTTTTTGAATTGGAGTCTCGCTCTTATGCAGGCTGCAGTGCAGTGGCATTCCTGTGGCCACCATAACTTTGACCTGCTGGGCTCAGGCAATCCTTCCACCTCAGCCTTCCAAGTAGCTAGAACTACAAGTGTGCACCACCACACTTGCCTATATTTTTTATTGATTGTAGAGATGAAGCCTCACCATGTTGCCCAGGCTGATCTCGAACCCCTGAATTCAGGCAATCCTCTTGCCTCAGTCTCCCAAAGTGCCGGGATTACAGATGTGAGCCACTCACCCAGCTAATGGATTGAATTCTAACCTGAATGCACTCAGGTTTCTCTCCTAGAGGAGTTTTCTCAAGTAGAGATTTATTTGGAAGAGGCGTGATTGTTACAGGTTTGACTGTTGATGATATTCACAATCTCTTTGCTTTCAAGTATCTCATCTTCATTGGAATGTTCAACATGAAACACAACTTAAAATATCCTAGAGAGCCGGGCTTGGTGGCTCAGCCTGTAATCCCGCGCCTTTGGGAGGCTGAGGTGAGTGGATTGCCTGAGCCCGCTGGTTCGAGACCCGCCTGGGCAACTTGGCAAGATCTCATCTCTACAATAAATCAAAAAATCAGCTGGGCGTGGTAGCGCATGCCTGTTGTTCTGGCTACTTGGAAGGCTGAGGCGGAAGGGTTGCCGGAGCCCAGCAGGTCGAGGCTGTGGTGGCTGGGAGCGGCCACTGCAATCCAGTCTGGGCGACAGAGTGACTCCAACTCAAAAAAACAAAAACAAACAAAAAAAAACTCTTGAAGTATTAAGACTGAATGGCTCTCCATAAGAAATGTATGAAGGCCGGGCTCGGTGGCTCAGCCTATAAACCCAGCGCTTTGGGAGGCCGAGGTGAGCAGATTGCCTGAGCCCGCGGGTTCAAGACCCGCCTGGGCAGCGAGACCTCATCTCTACAATAAATCAAAAAATCAGCCGGGCGGTAGCATGCGCCTTTAATTCCGCTACTCGGAAGGCTGAGGCGGAAGGATCGCCGGAGCCCAGCAGGTCAAGACTGCGGTGGCCGGGAGTGGCCACTGCACTCCAGTCTGGGCAACAGAGTGAGACTCCAACTCAAAAAAAAAAACAAAGAAATGTATGAAAAGATTTACAAATGGCATTTGGCTCAATTCTTCCTCTTGTGAAGAAAAAAAAGTGAGTATTTTTGCGTCTTGACCAGAGCTCCCCATTTTCCCCTTAGAACCATTAACTGAGCTGGGCTTGGTGGCTCAGCCTGTAATCCCACACTTTGGGAGGTTGAGGTGAGTGGATTGCCTGAGGCCACAGGTTCAAGACCTGCCTGGGCAACTTGGCGAGACCTCATCTCTACAATAAATCAAAAATTAGCCGGGCATGGTAGTGCGCGCCTATAGTTCGAGCTACTTGAAAGACTGAGGTGGAGGAATCGCCGGAGCCCAGCAGGTCAAGGCTGCGGTGGCCGGGAGCGTGCCACTACACTCCAGTATGGGAGACAGAGTAAGACTCCAACTCAAAAAAAATAAAAAAAGAATAATTAACTGTACCAAGGAGGCTTCTTGGTGCAATAGAAAGAACACTGAACTGGGAACTCTATCTGTGTTTTCCTGGACGAGTTCTCATTTCACTTTTTTGAGCTACAGGTTCCCTGTTCATCCCATACATTTGTTAAATATCTGGTAGATGCCTAATACTATGCTTGGGTCTGAAATTACAGAAATGGCTCCTGAAGAGCTTATTGTCTAGTGACAATCAGTTCTAAAATTTTGTGTTAAGTGCTTGGGTAGAGAGAATTGCATGATGCTTTGGGAAAAGAGGAGTTGTGGGGGTGGCGTCAAGAGAAAGTTTTTCAAAAGACACTTAATCTGTTTTAGATAAATCTTGTAAGGATAAATTACAAGTCTCTCAGGTGGACGAAAAAGACAGTCTAGCCTAAGATCCAAAGGCTAGATTTTTGAATTCACATAAAATTTGCCACTTATTAGCTCTGTGTCCTTAACCTGTTTGATTTATATTCCTTGAATCGTTTTCCTAATGGTAAAATGGGGTGATCTGCCTACTTACTTCAGGGTCCTTTTGAAGATTAAACTGAAAAATCGATATAAAGCTTATATAGTGACTGGTGCATAGAGCTCCGTTATGGTAGTGGCTTTTATTATTCTAGGAAAAGAAAACTATTTACAAAGAATGGATGTGTGAGTATGTTAGACTTTGAACTACAAGTTGTTCAGCATAGCTTGAGAGGAGGTTTTATATGGAGAGAGGACAGAAGTGATCTGGAGAGCTAGGCTGGGACCACATTATGAATAACGAGGGGTCTGCTGTATAGACTTTCCTCAAAGATGGGTCAGGGAGAATGTAATTTGACTTCACAGGATGGATGACCAAGACTTCATCCAGGCTCTCAGGACTGTTGTTTGCATCCAAGGCTCATGAGGGCCAGATAACTTCCCAGTAGAAAGTATAGCTAATTGTATAATACTCCTTGTATTCTTCATTCCCAGGATATGATGGATGATATCTGCCAGGAGCAATTTCTAGAGCTGTCCTACTTGAATGGAGTACCTGAGCCCTCTCGTGGACGTGGGGTGCCAGTAAGAGGCCGGGGGGCTGCACCTCCCCCTCCACCTGTTCCCAGGTAAAAATATTGGTGACAGTCAAAAATGTGATGTAAATTTGACTACTAGTACCATCTCTCTCTTAGTGGTCCTCTTACCTCCAGTTTAGTCTTGTGCTGCACCAAGACTAGAATTCTAGATCTTAGGCACTTTGACCATAGTCGAGTGCTGCAGTCCAGCTGAAAGTACTGGTCTTTTAATTTTAGAAAGTCCTGGCATTTTGTAATGGTCTGCTTAAGAATTTTGCCTCTTGTGACCGACCTTTGTTGAGTGTTCAGCTGCTCCATACCTGTCCAAGGCAGTGCACTGATGCACTGGTTCACTGTAGTACCTGAGAAGTCTTTTAGTGTAGGGCCTTTACTTGTCTGCTCATTCCTCTGTGCTTTAATAATAGTCTAGTTAAGGCTTCATAAAGTCTTTCTAGCTCCAGAATTTGCAAACATTTGAACATGAAAGTGGCTTATTTCTAAAAAAAACTCCTTTTAAAATAAACTTTCTTGTTGTAGGGGCCGTGGTGTTGGACCACCTCGGGGGGCTTTGGTGCGTGGTACACCAGTGAGGGGAGCCATCACCAGAGGTGCCACCGTGACTAGAGGAGTACCACCCCCACCTACTGTGAGGGGTGCTCCAGCACCAAGAGCCCGGACAGCGGGCATCCAGAGAATACCTTTGCCTCCACCCCCTGCACCAGAAACATATGAAGAATATGTAAGAAATTTGAACAATACACCATTTCCCAATATCTGATAGGTTGCTGGAGGAAGTTGAATGCCAGGGCCTTGGTCCTTTGTGTAGAAATCATGGACTGCCTGTAAGATTTGGAATCTGCTTTCTTTTCTTGCAGTGAATATTGGACTATTAGAAGATATTTCCATTGCAGGCATGGTTTATTATATGTGTATAGCTTTAACAGGAAATAAACTGTGCCTTAATGTATAGTGTTTTACTAAGGAATCTCCCTCTACTAGTCCTGATAATACTAAAACTTGTTTTTGGTGGGGTTTTTTGTTTTTGCTTTTTTTCTGAGTTGGAGTCTCTCACTCTGTCGTCCAGGCTGGAGTGCAATGGCACGATCACAGCTCACCGTAGTCTTGATCTACTGGGCTCGGCTCAGGTGATCCTTCTGCTTCAGCCTTCCCAGTGGCTGGGACTACAGGCACGAACCACCATGCCTGGATAATTTTTTTTATTTATTGTACAGACGAGGTCTCGCCATGTTGCCAAGGCTGGTCTTGAACTCCTGAGCCTAGGCAGTCCTCTTGCCTCAGCTACCCAGTGTGCAGGGATTACAGGTGTGAGCCACCGTGCCTGACCTAAAACTTGCTTTTTTACTTTATTGCTTGCCCACACTTGTCCTATGACATATCATATTTGTTGGAGTTTTTGTTTGTTTAATAACCCTTTCTCTTTTGACTATTCTGTAGTAGGTATTCACATTTTGGAAGGGAATTTCGTGTCCTTTTAATCCAGAGGACTTCCATACCCCCATGAGATGTAATTACCTTCCCTACTCTATGATTCTGACCTTCTATTTCGTTTTATTTGTTCTAGGGATATGATGATACATATGCAGAACAGAGTTATGAAGGCTATGAAGGCTATTACAGCCAGAGCCAAGGGTGAGTCAGGCACTATCAGAACTGTTTTGTGTCCTAGGAATGGGTGTCCTCTCAGTTGGAGGAACTGAGAGATTTAGGCAGCATAAACCTGAGGAGCAGGATGACTCACCTTTTGAGGGCATCTCTTCTGCTTTGTTTGTTAGTTTTGTTTTGTTGAGATAAAGTCTCACTATGTTGCCCAGACTAGTCTCAAACTCCTGAGCTCAAGGAATCCTCCCGCCTTAGCCTCTCAAGTAGCTGGGATTATACGAGCATGCTACTGCTTTTGACATCTGTGAGGCACATACTTGGATTTGCACATTTGAATTACTGTGAACTTTACATTACTATTTTAGAATCTGGGAATAGTTGAAAAAAATTCCTGAGCTTCAACTACATAGAAACAAAGGGAAATGCTTTTAAATTATTTTTATTTATTATTTTAAAATATTACAGCCACTTTAAATTTCATAAAAATTTTAAAGGGAACTTGAATCTCACAACTATAACTTAGGTTCTTTTCTGCCCTTCTCTTTTTTTTTTTTTTTTTTTTTTGAGTCAGAATCTGACTCTGTTGCACAGGCTGGAGTGCAGTGGCACGCTTATGGCCACCACAGCTTCAACCTGCTGGTCTCAGGTGATCCTTCCACCTCAGCCTTCCAAGTAGCTGGAACCACAGGTGTGCACCATCACGCCCGGCTAATTTTTTTGATTTATTGTAGAAACGAGGTCTCGCCAAGTTGCCCAGGCTGGTCTCGAACCCCTGGTCTCAGGCAATCCTCTTGCCTCTGCCTCCAAAAGTGCTTGGATTACAGGCATGAGCCACTGCACCCACCCGGCTCTCTGCCTTTCTCTTAAAGTCATGCACACAAGAGTGTGTGTGTGTATCTTAACCTGTGATTGAAAGAGTCTCAGAAATCTGCAGTAGAGACAGAACAGTTCTTTTCCTGTTTGTTTATTCTCTTCTAGTGAGTCTTATAACTACATTTGTATGTATACTGTAATTAAGAGTGTCAATTTAGGATTGTGCTTTTCACTTGATATTGTATGATGTTTGTTTTTCTTTGTTGCGGTTGTCATAATTATTGTCTGAGTACATAGTATATACGGGTTTTGGAAATATTTTGGGGTTTTGAGGTGGAGCAGAATGAACATTTTCCTGTATTAATACACAAGTAAAATGACTGAGATATGAAAGTATTTGAGAGAAAGGTAATTAGGTACTCTGTAGCTTTTAACACTCTATCTTTTGCTTTCAGGGACTCAGAATATTATGACTATGGACATGGGGAGGTTCAAGATTCTTATGAAGCTTATGGTATGTCTTTATTTCTGTGGTGGGGCAGAATGTACAAGTAAGTGCCTGGGAGAATGCTGGTGACTGAATTATTAAGAATCAGACAGAGACACATGAGGAGAAACCTTTAAAAGGCCAAGGTATTGGTAGATATAACAGTAGGGGTTCTGTTCTTATTTAAATTTTGTGATGTGTGGTAGAAAGAGGGACTACTGTAGTGAGATGAGGCATTATTACTCTTGGAAGGCTAATGCAAGGTAACCACAATAACTAGGGCTCAAGTCCAGCTTAGCCTTGTTGGAACAGCAAACTTTAGTTAAGCTAATATTGATTTCTTTCTACTTTAGGCAGGGAAGATGACTAGGTGTGGGTTGTTTCTGGCCTTTGTTGCTGATACCTAGGCCATTTTGGTAGATAACAAGAATTTAATAATATCTAACTTTGTCCATTTGCCTCACCTCTTTTTTTTTGAAAAAAAAGGATCTCTTAGAAAAGAATCTCATTGTAGAGTAAATGCCAACTGGAAGGGACCTAGATGACAAGCAGCTAGCCAGAGCGAGTTAGGGGGCAAGAATAGTACCTGCTATTCTTAGGATCAGATTAGAGGCTGTAGGCGGGAACCAATTCAGGGAAGTAGTAGCACCAAGATCCTTGCTGACTTGGGGACATCTCAACTCAGTTCTTGATCCCAGGAGAGCTATAGAGGCTTAAATCCCAGCAGAGCCAAACTGTCTCCCTTGAGGTTTGGTTAAAAACACAGCTCCCAGTGTATCATCAAGAGCGTTATGGCTTCGTGTTAATGGGCCCCAGAGGGAGTGCTGTGTGGCAACGGATGCAGAGACCTGCCTTTCCAGCATATCTGAGAGACTTCTGGAGAGTCCTTCAGGACTCAGCAGTTGATAGTCACCCTAAGACACTGGTTGACAGTCTCTCCTTACCTGTATCTGAAAAAGAGGAGCCCCCCCCCACTGGACCTCTCTCAGGCTTAGCCCAACTCAGCATAGTATGAGGTAGGCAGTTAGCTGCTTGCCTAGGGAAACAGTTTTTACTAGTTTTAACTAAATAACATTGGGCAGTTGACATCGGTAACACTATTATGATCTGCTTTATATGCCACTGTTTAGAAGAGCAGTGTGATTACACCCAGGTGTTTCCCTTCATCAGTGAGGCAGTACAATGGGGCCTCTGTATGTGTTTGACTTAAATTGCATTTCTGTTTTACTGGAGAAAAAACTGAACTGAACGGGGCAGGCTGTTCCCTTTGCTCTTGGTGTAATGTTGCCACAGTTAATTTGTTCTCTGCCTTTATAAACAGAATTAGAAAAATAAACTGTCCGGGATAATCTATATACTTAAAACAAAAAAAGAAAAAGTAAACTGTTTTACTGGTACCCAGAAGCCACTTGAAAAGTGATAGATATGTGCATTAGCAGGTATAATTAGGGTTCTGTGCAACTTTAGATTCATATATGAATTGAATACCTATAGTAATGGAAGCAGGTATTTGTGAATATAGGCAGCTGCAGAAGTACTTAAGGAATGAACTGGCATGTGTAAGGTATGGCAATGAGTGGGAAGAATAAGCTTTAACACGACTCATTTTCATAAGAGGTCAGCTCTGGAAGTAAGTAGTCATCTCCCTGAGGCTTTTCTTTGTTCCAGAGGAAAACTATTTTAGGATGTCAGCCATGTTGTCTGTCTTCTCTGGATTGTTTTCATAAGAAAAGAGCTTAGAAATTCTCCTAAACAATGTCACAAATGAAACTTTTGATAGTACTTTTCTCCACCAAAGCTATATCAGCTCTGTTGGTGGAAGGCCTCCTGAAAAGTGGCCTTGGCTTACTTCTCTCAGAGAGCCAGAGGACACCTCTCAGTGGGGAAATGTGACTCGATGTTGCACAGAAAGGGGCACCTGCTTCCAGTCTGAAAGACTTCCAGACGTCTTCCTTACCTGAGGGAGCTTGCCAAACTGTTTTGGTAACAGAAAAGGTCATTGCAGACCCGCTGAGATTAATGACTTCTTTCCTGTCTCAAGCAAGGTGTTGGATTTTTCCAGGTTTGGGGACTAGAGTATAGATCATGTTGACTGTGGAGAAGCTCATGGCTGGTGATGACTCAAGAGTTAGTGACAGCCTTTTCTGAGTTGTTCTCTTCTGTCCTTCCACCCAAAACCGTGGGAAATTGCCCAGGCTACTCAAGAGGGCCAAAGTAGAGAGCAAAGACCACCAGGGAGGTGTCAAGACATTAGAAGAACAGCAGTGTTTTTGGTGATCTTTACCCATGTAATCTACCCCTGTTTACCCCAAATACCATTGGCACATAGTTTATAAACTGTCGTTGTTTTCCTCACAGGTCAGGACGACTGGAATGGGACCAGGCCGTCGCTGAAGGCCCCTCCAGCTAGGCCAGTGAAGGGAGCATACAGAGAGCACCCATATGGACGTTATTAAAAACAAACATGAGGGGAAAATATCAGTTATGAGCAAAGTTGTTACTGATTTCTTGTATCTCCCAGGATTCCTGTTGCTTTACCCACAACAGACAAGTAATTGTCTAAGTGTTTTTCTTCGTGGTCCCCTTCTTCCCACCTTATTCCATTCTTAACTCTGCATTCTGGCTTCTGTATGTAGTATTTTAAAATGAGTTAAAATAGATTTAGGAATATTGAATTAATTTTTTAAGTGTGTAGATGCCTTTTTTCTTTGTTGTTTAAATATAAACAGAAGTGTACCTTTTATAATAAAAAAGTTGAGTTAAAAAAAAAACAAACCTGTTAGTTTCAAAAGTGACATTGCTTGCTTAAAGGTTCTGAAGTAAAGGCTTGTTAACTTTCTCTTAGTTTTGATTTGAGGCATCCCGTAAAGTTGTAGTTGCAGAATCCCAAACTAGGCTACATTTCAAAATTCAGGGCTGTTTAAGATTTAAAATCACAAATGTAACGGCAGTAGGCACCACCATGTAAAACTGAGTTCAGACGTCTCTAAAAACGTTTCCTTTAAAAGCACATGGCGGTTGAATCTCAAGGTTAAATTTTAATATGAAAGATCCTCATGAATTAAATAGTTGATGCAATTTTTAACGTTAATTGATATAAAACAAAAAAATTAGGCTTGTAAAACTGACTTTTTCATTATGTGGGTTTTGAAATCTAGCCCCAGACATACTGTGTTGAGAGATACTTAGCAGGGGAGGGAGAAGAGGTTTGTGGGGGGGCAGGGGGAAGGGCTGGCCACCTGAATTGAGTTTGATGCAGAGCTTTTTAGCCACAAATACTCACTCTATCAGTCATAGTAGTAATTAAAATTTCAGTATTTAAAAAGACAAAGTATTTTGTCCATTTGAGATTCTACACTCCATGCAAAGCTCACATGGACAATGGGGCCAAAAAGCTAATGATTTTCTCAAGTTGACGGTTTCAATATTGAGCTGTTCCTAAAGTAGTCAAGTATGTCTCAACACTAGCATGATATAAAAAGGGACACTGCAGCTGAATGAAAAAGGAATCAAAATCCACTTTGTACATAAGTTAAAGTCCTAATTGGATTTGTACCGTCCTCCCATTTTTGTTCTCGGAAGATTAAATGCTACATGTGTAAGTCTGCCTAAATAGGTAGCTTAAACTTATGTCAAAATGTCTGCAGCAGTTTGTCAATAAAGTTTAGTCCTTTTTTAATCAAAGTAAATGTGATGAATTGTCATTTTTTTGGGTGGACAATAAAATAGTTTTCTCTTTCAAATAAACTTAAATTAACTCTAAAGTTAATGGGCTTGTTAAAAGTTGGAGACATTCTTAAAAGTGGTGGGGGGATATTATTTTAAGTTTACCAAAAAAAGTTTATGGAGTTGTTAAGTTTTAGTTTAAAAATAACTAAAGCTTTTTCACCCCCTGGAAGTTGTTGAAAGCAGTTGTATCTGATCCTATTAAAGTTCTAATTTCTGAAGAGCAAAACCCAACTGAGCTGAAACTTGAACTGGTTTCTATACATAGGTCTCAGTATTTAAAATGCCAGCCACCCTAGTTTGCATCTTCTACAGAGCCCTAAAGGTGACCCTAAAGAATGATACCAAATAATTTCTATTGAGTTCAGAAAGGGATAGCACCTGTCTTTAGATATGACAATTCAGCAAACCCTGGGTACCCTTAAGGGTTTCTCTTCCAATCCCAGAAATGCTGTTAATAACTCCCCTGGGCTGGGGCAGTATTTGGCATGATAGGCTGGCTCTGAGCTCCCTCCTAAGAAACCAAGAAGAAATGAAGGAATTGATTGGCCCTGTTTCTACTCCGTGTTAATTCTCAGGGTTCTCATACCTTCCCTAAGAGAGCCACCTAAACTGCTCGGGGGTGAAAAATCCTCTTGTATGAAATGCCAAGCTGCCTGCAGCAGTGCATGATGGACATTTTTTTTCTTTTTAAAACACACCATCAAAAAAATGTATTTGTAGATTGTGATAAAGTGTAAATAACTGAATTTTCAACCATGGTTTGAAGTCAGCTTTCAGGGCATTATGTCTTGTTTTGATGAAAAGAGATCACTCTATACCCCCCTTTTTAAAGGAAAATTATCGCAAGAGAATCAGGATGTGTAAAGCTAACATGCATCGCAAAAAACCAAAGGTAACCTAAATGTCTGATTTTAATAGCACATATTTCTCTTTTACATAAACTGTGACAGCAACTTGCATAAACAATTCTTTAGCTGTTAATTTTAATGTTAAAACTTTGCAAAACTTGTTTAATAAAAATAGCTGTAAAAAGAAAAACCATATGCTGCCGCATAAATTAGCCATAACTCTTAATAATCCTGCCCATCACAAGTGAATTGTAATGTAACCTGGGCACAAAGTCTGACATCTTAAATGACACATTGTAAAATTTCAATGACTGTAGATTAGACCTGCTGCACCCCAAAGTAAAGCTTTCTGCTCAGCTATTTTAAAATGTATAAGGATGAGTCCCTATAGGTCCCCATATTGATATTCACAATGAAATGTTACTTAAAATTTCTTAAAAGTTGCATGTTTCTCTCCTGTAATGTGTAAACTGCATGCAGGATCTCTTTACTTTTATTTTGTATGTCTTTAAAAGTTCCTGTTCTAAAGACTGATCTCTTATTTCTCCATTTTCAGGTGATTGAAAACTACTGAAGCATTTTCTGGAATAGAATGGGTAGTGAAGACCCATGTCAGGTATGTTAAGGTGGTTTTCTGCTAAAGACAGTGGGCCTTTTATTATAACTGTAAATCAGTTATGCCAGGAGGTGGCCTATAATCTTCCCTGTGGCCATTTGCATTGTATTTATACAACTACCCTTACATGTTGGTTTACAGTCCATGTTGGCTTCTAATGGTTGATAAGACCAGATAGTGTTACCTTAAATCTGCTGACTCCCACTCTCTTTATCCTGTTAATGACCTGATGAAGCGGGCTTGGTGGCTCAGCCTGTAATCCCGCGCTTTGGGAGGCTGAGGTGAGTGGACTGCCTGAGCCTGCGGGTTCGAGACCCGCCTGGGCAACTTGGGGAGACCTCATCTCTACAATAAATCAGAAATTAGCCAGGCGTGGTAGCACGCACCTGTAGTTCCAGCTACTTGGAAGGCTGAGGTGGAAGGATTGCCAGACCCCAGCAGGTCGAGGCTGCGGTGGCTGGGAGGGGCCACTGCACTCCAGTCTGGCAACAGAATGAGACTCCAACTCAAAATAATAATAATAATAATAATAATAACCTGATGAGACAGTATTTCATTTGGAGTATGTTGATTGCCAAGAACAAAGTAACTAATGTAAATATAAAAGGGACTTGATCAGAAAGGTGTTAAGGGTTCACAGATTTGGTGTCAAGGCTACAGAATCTGGTGTGGGATCCAGAGTGGCTGCAGAGAATAGTGGTAGGTCACAGGAATGGTCTTGAAGCAGGGACTGGCTGCTTGGGTACTATTACTGGAGTAAGTAAACTCAGGCTATGTTAGGTTTCTTTCTTCCTCAAGATTCAAGTTATAAGGAGGGAATCTCACTGACTAGCTGAGTCACATGCCTTTACTTTACCACTATAAGTGAGAAACAACTAATTTCTTCAAAAGGAAATTGCAGTGTTAGTAGGAAAGGGAATGGATGCTGGATAGCCGAAAAACAATTGCCCAGTAATGTCCATGATTTACAGAAGTAACTGAGACTTAGCAGGTTATATAATATGACTAATACTAAAGCTCACGTTTGTGTTGCCAGAACCTGTCATCTTAACCCTACATTATACTGCCCTTAGTCTTTTGTGTGTGTGTGTATGTTGGAGTCTTACTCCATCGCCCAGGCTGGAGTGCAGTGGCATGCTCACGGCCACCCCAGCGTTGACATGCTGGGCTCCGACGATCCTTCCTCCTCGGCCTTTCAAGTAGCCAGAACTACTAATTTACTTACTGTAGAGATGAGGTATTGCCAAGTTGCCCGGGCTGGTCTCGAACCCATGGGCTCAGGCAATGTACTTGCCTTGGCCTCCAAAAGTGCTGGGATTATAGATTGAGCCACCGAGCCCAGCCAGTATTAGTGTTCTTTTCCTCAAGTTTAGCTCCCTGGTTTGTGTAGTTTGGGGGCTCTGACAGTAGTGAAGCTTCATGTTGCTTGAAGCCATCTAGCAGCTAACTGACTGACTTTTCCCTCTGCTCTGAGTTGGTAGGATTAGGATGGCAGTAAGGAGAAAAGTTCTAACTAGGTAAGCTGAAGGCATATACTGCCTTTGATAGTAAAATTTGACTTATTGGAATTTCTTTTTCTCCAAACCTACCTCTTAGCCAGGAGCCTGTCAGACCTGGAAGCTTTAAGGAGACGGTGTGTATACTGAGCAGGTACCCAGCAAGTCCTAAGTTTGATATTGGTCACATGAATGGCTAGGAAACATAGAACAGAAGTGGATTAGAAGTTGGGGGAACTATTTTTTTTTTTTTTTTTTGAGTTGGAGTCTCACTCTGTCGCCCAGATTGGAGTGCAGTGGCCACTCCCGGCCACCGCAGTCTCGACCTGCTGGGCTCCAGCGATCCTTCCGCCTCAGCCTTCCAAGTAGCTAGAACTACAGGCGCACGCTACCATGCCCGGCTCATTTTGATTTATTGTAGAGATGAGGTCTCGCCAAGTTGCCCAGGTGAGTCTCGAACCCGCGGGCTCAGACTATCCACTCACTTCAGCCTCCCAAAGGCGTGGGATTACAGGCTGAGCCACCGAGCCCAGCCAACAATTTTTTTTAAAAAATCCCCCAGCCGGGCTCAGTGGCTCAGCCTGTAATCCTGCGCCTTTGGGAGGTCTGGGCAACTTGGTGAGACCTCATCTCTACAATAAATCAGAATGAGCCGGGCGTGGTAGCGTGCACCTGTAATTCCAGCTACTTGGAAGGCTGAGGCGGAAGGATCGCTGGAGCCCAGCAGGTCGAGGCTACGGTGGCTGGGAGCGGCCACTGCACTCCAGTCTGGACGACAGAGTGAGACTCCAACTCAAAAAAAAAAAAAAATTTTTTTTTTTTGAACTATAATCTGTGCTTGGTAAGGCAGCCGAAAAACAATTGCCCAGTCGTTGCCTGCTGATGGTCTTCCTCTGTTGGGTAGCCTAGTCAGTTGATCCAAGTGTTTTCTGTGACTTTCTATCACTCGCTACCTGTGACTTTAATTACAATTCTGTAAGTTTTAGAGGCAGACAAGATTGGTTACCTGTCCTGGCTCTGTGTCATCTCAGCCTTTGTTACCTTAGACCAAAAAAAAAGCCTTTAACCCCTTTCTGTGCCTTATTTATCATCAGATGAAGTTAGTGATTATAGCTAACATTTATCACTTTATACATAATATCCTAAAAGTTAAGAGTTGGTCCCTCTAGCTGGGCATAGTGGCTCACGCCTGTAATCCTAGCACTTTGGGAGGCAGAAGTGAAAGGATTGCCTGAGCCCAGGGGTTCGAGACCAGCCCAGGCAACTTGACGAGGCCTCATCTCTACAGTAAATTAAAAAATTAGCCAGGTGTGGTGACACACACCTATGGTTCCAGCTGCTTGGGAGACTAAGGCAGAAGGATCGCCTGTACCCCGCAGGTGGAGGCTGCAGTGGCCGTGAGCATGCAGCTGCACTCCAGTCTGGGCAGCAGTGAGACTAACTCAAAAAAAAAAAAGTTGGTTCCTTTCTACCTTTTTCTTTTTCTTTTTTTCTCACCTCCACCTCCCAAGTTCTGGGATCACAGGGGTGAGCCACTGCACCCAGCTTTCTTTTTTAATTGAAAGAATTTTTTTTTTTTTTTTTTGAGTTGGAGTCTCACTCCGTCACCCAGACTGGAGTGCAGTGCCCACTCCCGGCCACCGCAGCCTCGACATGCTGGGCTCCGGCGATCCTTCAGCCTCAGCCTTCCGAGTAGCTGGAACTACAGGCGCGTGCTACCATGCCCAGCTAATTTTTTGATTTATTGTTAGAGATGAGGTCTCGCCTGCCCAGGAGGGTCTCGAACCCGCGGGCTCAGGGAATCCACTCACCTCAGCCTCCCAAAGGCACGGGATTATAGGCTGAGCCACCGAGCCCGGCTGAAATAATTTTTATATAGCATAAAGTTTATCATTTTAGCCTGGCTCGGTGGCTCAGCCTGTAATCCCGCGCCTTTGGGAGGCTGAGGTGAGTGGATTGCCTGAGCTCACGGGTTCGAGACCCGTCTGGGCAGCGAGACCTCATCTCTACAATAAATCGAAAAATCAACCGGGCGTGGTAGCGCATGCCTGTAATTCCAGCTACTTGGAAGGCTGAGGCGGAAAGGATCGTCGGACCCCAGCGGGTCGAGGCTGCGGTGGCCGGGAGCGGCCACTGCACTCCAGTCTGGGTGACCGAGTGAGACTCCAACTCAAAAAAAAAAAAAAAAGTTTATCATTTTAATCATTTTAAAGTGTCAAATTCAGTGGCTTCTAGTATATTTACAGTGCTGTGCAGCCATCACCACTATTTAACTTCAGAACATTTCCACCACTCCAAAAAGAAATTCTGTACCTATTAGTAGTCACTCCCAATTCACCTGTTTCCCCAACTCCTGGCAGCCACCATCTTTCTTTTTCTCTGGGTTTGTCTATTCTGAACATTTCATATAAATGGAGTCGTATAATATGTGCCTTTCATGATTGGTTTCTTTGACTTTACTAAGTTTTTTTTTTTTTTTTTTTGAGTTGGAATCTCACTCTGTCGCCCAGACTGGAGTGCAGTGGCTGCTCCTGGCCACCGCAGCCTCAACCTGCTGGGCTCCGGCGATCCTTCCGCCTCAGCCTTCCAAGTAGCTGGAACTACATAATATTTTTAAAGTTTACTCAAGCCAGGCTTGGTGGCTCAGCCTGTAATCCCAGCACTTTGGGAGGCTGAGGTGAGTGGACTGCCTGAGCCCGCAGGTTCGAGATCCGCCTGGGCAACTTGGCAAGACCTCATCTCTACAATAAATCAAAAATTAGCCAGGCTTGGTAGCACACACCTGTAGTTCCAGCTATTTGGAAGGCTGAGGCGGAAGGATCACTGGAGCCCAGTAGGTCGAGAATGCAGTGGCTGGGAGCGAGCGGCCATTGTACTCCAGTCGAGGTGACAGAGTGAGACTCCAACTCAAAAAAAATAAATAATAAAAAATAAATAAAAATTAAGAAATAAAGTTCACTCATATATCTTAATACTTCATACTGGAGATAGGAAGCACTACTTCCAAAAGCAGCCCATTTCATTTGAGAGATTGCTAACTATAGAAGTTTTCTCTCAATTTCAAATGATACCTACACCTCAGTAACTTAAACTATTTCTACTTTAGATGCCTGAAGCAATATCCTTTGAAGTATCTGATGGTCATTTTTGTTTTTTGAATCGAGGTCTCACTCTCTCAGGCTGGAGTACAGTGGCATGATCACGGCTCATCACAGCTTGGACCTACTGGGATCATAGGCTCCTTTCACCTCAGCCTCCCAAGTAGGTGGAACTACAGACAAATGCCATCACGCCCAGCTAGTTTTAAAATTTTTTTTGTAGAGATGAGGTCTCACTGTGTTGCCTAAACTAGTCTTGAACTCCTGGGCTCAAGTAGTTCTCCCACCTTGGCCTCCCAAAGTGCTAGGATTGCAGGCATGAACCACCATGTCTGGCCTGGTGATAATTTTCATTCCTATTTCACTCCCATTTCTAAATATTTTTTTGCTAGATTTAGAAGATCTGATTTTAAAGAGAAACTAGATATTTGGATTTTATATGCAATTGTTTAATATTTGATCAGGTTTTTTTGGTCCCAATAAAATACATCTACAAGCCAGAAGTGGCCCTTAGTCTACCAGTTTGCAGCCTCTGATCAACTTCTATTAATACAAATTAAAAGGCATGCCAGCATTTTTAAGTGATCCTGTCTTTTTGAGCAGACTTAACTGTCCTAGTGGCAAAGAAGTCTGGAATTTTGGGAAGGGTTTCTGGTAACAACTTTACTGGGATATAATTTGTATACTATCCAACGTAATACTATAAGAAAATGAATGACAGTGGTGGGAAACTATGTAGGGGGTGGAGAAGGGAGATGGGATTAACGGTAGTAAATATCTGTCTGGGGATGGGGAGACACCTCTTATCAACAAGGGTGCCTGAACGAAGCATATTTGTATACCTAACCCTTAACTGTACCCCACAATATCATAATAAAAAATATTGATTAAAAAAAATTTGTATACTATACTACTTACCCACTTAAATGTACACAGTTTAATTGGGTGTGGTGGCTCACGCCTGTAATCCCAGCACTTTGGGAGGTGGAGGCAAGAGAATTGCCTGATCTCAGGGGTTCGAGACCAGCCTGGGCAACTTGGCAAGACCTCGTCTCTACAATAAATCAAAAAGTTAGCCAGACATGGTGGTGCATGCCTGTGGTTCCAGCTACTTGGAAGGCTGAAGTGGAAGGATCACCTGAACCCAGCAGGTTGAGGCTACGGTGACCGTGAGTGTGCCACTGCACTCCAGCCTGGGTGACAGAGTGAGATTCTGACTCAAAAATAAAAAATATACAATTAAGTGGTTTTAGTATATACACAGATTTATACAGTTATCACTGCAGTCAGTTTTAGAACATCTCTATTCCAAAAAGAAACAAATGCCTTTTATCTGTCTCCCCACAAACACCTATCTCCTTCAGCTCTAAGCTACTCATCTATTTTGTTTCTAAGACTTGCCTACTCCGGACATTTCATATAAATGGAATCATACAATAAGTAGTCTTTTGTAATTTGTTTCTTTCACGTAATATAATGTTTTCAAAGTTTTCCCATGTTGTAGCATGTATCAATACTTTTTTCCTTTTTACTGTCAAATGCTGTTTCATTGTATGCGTGTATCACATTTTATTTAGTCCTTCATCCGTTAACAGACATTTGGATTGTTTTCACTTTTTGACTGTTATGAATAATACTGCTTTGCACATTTGTGTACAGATTTTTGTGTGGACATATTTTTTGATTTCTTGGGTATACACTAAGAGAAGTGCTGAGTCATATGGTAACTCTAGGGGTTTTTTTAGGTATCTTAGGAACTGCACAACTGTTTTCCACAGAGCCTGTACCATTCCCACCAGCAGTGTATGATGGTTTTAATTTCTCCATAGCCTCACCAACACTCACTTTTCATTTTGTTTTATTTTATTTTTATTATTTTTTTTATTTGTTTGATTTGATTTATTTTCTTTTTGAGTTGGAGTCACTCTGTCGCCCAGTGTGCTGTGGCACACTCACGACCACCCATGTCAGCCTGCTGGGCTCCAACGATCCTTCCATCTCAGCCTTCCAAGTAGCCCATAACTACAGGTGTGTGCTACCACACCCAGCTAATTTTTTATTTATTGTAGAGATGAGGTGTCGCCACGTTGCCCAGGCTGGTCTTGAACTCTTGGTGGCTCAGGCAATCCACTTGCCTCGGCCTCCAAAGTGCTAGGATTACAGGCTGAGCCACCGAACCCAGCCACTTTCCATTTTATTATAGCCATCATAGTGGATGAGAAGTGGTAGTACCTCATTGTGGTTTTGATTTGCGTTTCTCTAATGACTAATGTCATTGAGCATCTTTTCATGTGCTTTTTAGCCAATTATATGTCATCTTTGGAGCAGTGTCTATTTAAGTTAAAACTGGCTCATTTTTGCTAGGTGCAATAGCTCATGCCTGTAATCCCAGCACTTTGGGAGGCCAAGCCAGGAGGATCACTTGAGCACAGAAGTTTGAAACCAGCCTGGGCAATACAGCAAGACCTCATCTCTACAAAAAATTTTAAAATGAGCTGGACATGGTGATGTGTGCCTGTAGTCCCAGGTACTCAGGAGGCTGAGGCAGAAGGATTGCCTGAGACCGGGAGGTTAAGGCTGTGGTGAGCTGTGATCATGCCACTGACCTCCAGCCTGGGTAACTGAGTGAGACTCTGACTTAAAAAAGGCAAAAAAAAAAAAAAAAAAGTCAATTGACCATAGATGTCTATAGGCCTTTTGAAGTGGTTATTACTTAAAACGGTTAATATAGTTTCTGGTATATAGTAGCTGCTCTCAATAGTAAATAATAGCTGATCCAATTATTCTGTCATCACTGAGAGCTTGTAAGTGGTGGAGTTGAGATTAGATCCAAGGTATGTCTTTATTTTCATTATGCTACAGGCTGCTGAAGTAGAAATGAGGCTGTTCTCGCTTTCATGCCTGACTGTATATACTTTTCCAGTCTCAGAGGCACAGCTCCAGCATGCCTGTCTCCCACCATAACCTCCTAGCCTTCTCTCACCTCACAGTCTCCATGGAGCCTCCAAGGGGCTTTTGGCAATGAGTTACTGCTGAGGGAATACTCTGAACCCTTCCTTTTATTTTTATCTTATTTATTTATTTAATTTTTTATTACAAAGATGTGGGGTACAATTCAGGGTTAGGTATACAAACATTGATTATGCAGGTACTTTTTTTTTTTTTTTTTTTTTTTGAGTTGGAGTCTCACTGTCGCCCAGACTGGAGTGCAGTGGCTGCTCCCGGCCACCGCAGCCTTGACCTGCTGGGCTCCGGCTATCCCTTCCACCTTAGCCTTCCAAGTAGCCGGAATTACAGGCACGCGCTACCATGCCCAGCTGATTTTTTGATTTATTGTAGAAATGAGGTCTCACTGCCCACGTGGGTCTCAAACCCGCGGGCTCAGGCAATCCACTCACCTCAGCCTCCCAAAGGCGCGGGATTGCAGGCTGAGCCACCAAGCCTGGCTTTTTTTTTTTTTAGTAGAAGTCTCATTGTGTCACCCAGGTTAGAGGGCAGGGGCCTGCTCCTGGCCACTGCAGCCTCGACCTGCTGGGCTCAGGCGATCCTTTCACCTCAACATTCCAAGTAACTGGAACTACAGGCACATGCCACCACACCTGGCTAATTTTCTGATTTATTGTAGAGATGGGGGTCTCACCAAGTTGCCCAGACTGGTCTTGAACCTCTCACCTCAGCCTTCCAGAGTGCTGGGATTATAGTTGTGAGCCACCATGCCTGGCTGAACCCTTCCTTACCAAGGAATACAGCCTTGGGATTTGTCCGATTTTGCTCTCTCTTCCACCAAATCCCACACCCTGCCCCAGGCTAAGAGTGAAGTTAAAGATACATTAGCAACTGCTAGGACTTTGTGGCCACCAAGGGTAAAACAGACTCAGACTGTTTTTTGTTTCTGGAACGGCAGCTTGTAGGACCCAGAAGACTTCTTGCCCACATATGCAGTGTTCTCCTGAACCGAGGGAACAAGGGGGATGAAGGTAGTGGATGTTTTGCTCAGGTTCTTGAACCTGTCTTTGCGGCCTCTAACCTTGAAGCTCTGTGTCCCCCAAGGCTTTGCCCAAAGATCATTTTTGGGTTAGAGTGCATTAGGTTGCACATAGGCTCCCTCTCTCTCAATATGTTCATGTACTATGTGTGAGCATACAAAGGCTACTGTTTGCTAGCCATGCTACTAGTAAGTAGTCATTTTAATTTTTCCTTCATTTTATTACTTCTCAGGCTACCCTGTTCACTGATCTTGACCATATTTAAAAGAAGGGGAAAATGAGATAGGGAAAACAGGTGTCATTGCTTGGCTAAGGGAGAAGAGCTCAATTTGAATGCCTAGTGTGTTTCTCTATTTTCATAAATGAGATAACTGATACTAGAAGATGTAATTTACTCTGGTTGCATAGCAAGTTGGGGAGGGGGGCACATACCAACATTGTTGTACACCACAGTTTGTTCTCTGTGCTGAAAGCATGCTGCTTCTGTAAGATAATGCCATATTTCATTGATTCTAAGAGATCATTTATTGTAAGATGTATCATTAAGCACTGCAAAGAAAAAAATTTCTGCCATTTAAGCTGACACGTGGTTTCTTTTCATATCAAGTATAAAATTCACCCTGAAAAAATGCTGTAGTTACTACCGTATTTTGTCAATTTGAATGTATATTGAGCATTTACTCTGTGCCATGTACTGTTTTCTCCACCAGTGAAGTAGATATTATTATCCCATTTTTACACATGATGAAACTGAGAATTTAAATAACTGATTCAGGGTCACATAGCTGCTAAGTAGCAGAGCTGGGATTCAAGCTCAGGCTGCCTAATTTCAGAGTCTATGATCGATCTCAACTGTATACTGGAATTTATTTTAGAGAAGGAGTCACTCAGTTGCCCAGACTGGAGTGCAGTGTCACGATCATAGTTTATTCTAACCTGATCATAGTTTGCTCTCCTGGGCTTGAACAGTCTTCTTGTCTCAGCCTCCCAGGTGGTTTTAATTTAGAGACAGGATGTCGCTGTGTTGCCCAGACTGGTCTTGAACTCCTCAAGTGAGCCTCCTTCCTCAGCCTCCTGAATAGCTGGGATTGCAAGCCTGAGTCACTGCACTCAGCTTGCATAGTGGAATTTAGAAAGTTTTACCTGTCAACTAAATCCATCCCAGGGCATCCTATATGGTCATTCTCTCTCGGAAGCAGGAAGATGACGATGATAATGAAGATGAAGAAGAAAATTTGGTGAGCCTTAGATCTTTATGCTGGCTGTGCCAGATCAGAGGACTGCATCAGTTTATAGTCTCTGTCCTTAAGAAACTCAGTCTAATGAGGGAGCATAAGTCTTAAATAGTTACAGTAGTGTGTGGTCATGTTCTCTTGCTAAACTGAATACCAGGGATCCTGGAGGAGCCATCTGAGGAAGGCTTGGAGAGGACCAGAAAAAGGGGTGAAATTTAAATCCTAAAAGATGACTAAGAATTTGCCAGGCAGATAGGTAGCTTAGCATGATACTTTATTATAGCTTTAAACAGACTAATTGCAAATTTTTCCTCCAACACTAGCTTAACTGGCTTTGGAACCTTAAGTAGGTTATCCTCTTCAAATCTCAATTTCATCATCTGTAAAATAGGGGTAATATAATTTGCTTCACAGCATTGTTGGGAAGATTGAGCTAATGTATATAAAATGTTCAGAGCCGGGCTCGGTGGCTCAGCCTGTAATCCCGTGCCTTTGGGAGGCTGAGGTGAGTGGATTGCCTGAGCCCGCGGGTTCGAGACCTGCCTGGGCAGGCGAGACCTCATCTCTACAATAAATCAAAAAAGTAGCTGGGCGTGGTAGCGTGCACCTGTAATTCCGACTACTCAGAAGGCTGAGGTGAAAGGATCGCCGGAGCCCAGCAGGTCAAGGCGGTGGTGGCCGGGAGCGGCCACTGCACTCCAGTCTGGGGCGACAGAGTGAGACTCCAACTCAAAAAAAAAAAAAAAATGTTCAGCCGGGTGTGGTAGCTCACTCCTGTAATCCCAGCACTTAGGGAAGCTGAGGTGAGAGGATTGCCTAAGCCCACCAGCTTGAGACCAGCCAGGGCAACATGGCAAAACCTCATCTCTACAATAAATCAAAAAAACTAGCCAGGTGTGGTGGTGCGCACCTGTGGTTCTAGCTACTTGGAAGGCTGAAGCAGAAGGATCGCTTGAGCCCAGCAGGTCGAGGCTGCGTGAGTGTGCCACTGTACTCTAGCCTGGGCAACAGAGTGAGACCCCGACTCAAAAAAAAAAGTTCAACATGACATGTAGTAAGCACTCGCATATTAGTTATAAAATAGAAGTGGAAAAAGATGGTTAATGCTAATTTTGAAAACTAAATATTAGTTAAGGAATCTGGACTTCAGAGAGCTATTTAAGGCCTTAAGTATAAAAGTTAGTTGAATCCTGCCTGTTTATCATTGTGCCAGTGAGGTTGGAAAAATAAGCAATAGAAGAAAGCCTTCTGAGAAGTGGCACTACTTTATTATGGGAGGGCAGAGGGGATGTTTCCCCCCATGTTGTCCTCTTGCCCTCCCTCTTGCCTGATGGTCTTTTGGGCCCTACTTTTTCAGAAGGGAGAATCATCTTTCCTGTCTGGTATTTGATCTGTTTGAGGTTGGGATGTTAGGACTTTGCCATATGTTAAGGGAATCTCCTCATGTCCTATTCCTTTCACCTACTCTGTGAATTGGAAACCAGAACTCTAGGTGTGTCCACTCCTAGAGACTTTGCTCTTAAGGGATTGTTATGCAAGGCTTTGCTTCACCACTGTTCAAGTCCTTAATGGATGAGGTCTCTGCTTCCATTTTAAGCACATGTGCTAATAACTCTGTGCTGGGAGTATCATATACAGCATCTCATTTAATTTTCACACATAACCCTGTGAATCAATGATCATACCTGTACATAGAGTGAGAAGTGGACATCTAGAGATTAGGATGACCACAGAGTTCAAGAACTGGAATTTAGACCCAAGCCTTTCTGCTTCTACTTAGCTGCCTTCTGGAGTCTGTCTCTCCAGGGACCACAGGATCAGCTTACACTGAAAGGAGTATAGCACTAGTGCCTTCTGTGTATAGCACTAGTGCCTTCTGTTTGGTTTCTTGAAGTTAAAAAAGACTTGGATCCTTTTGAGCCCTCCCCTCTCTCTTTCAGATCCACATATACCTCCTGCTCTTCAGATTAATAGTCATTGCATGTTTAAAGGGAGCAAGCATCTGATGAATATTTAATAGCATCAAGCAGACAGGCTGCAAACAGCTGTCTGAGACAGCAGCTGCTGGGGGGGAGGGGAAGAAGTGCACAACACTGCCTAGCTACCCATTCTTTTGTTTACGGGCCTAGAAATGGGCCTGATCCTTCTAGGCCCCTTAGGAACAAAGACCTATGGTGGACACTGCCCCCTGGTCCTATTGTAGCCTGATGCTGCCCTGGGCTCTCAAAGAGAGCAGCAGATTCACCATTTTGTGGTGGGGGGGGAGCGGGTAAAAGGAAGCAGGATGTTCACTGACCTCTAGAATCAATTTTCTCAGCCCAGGGCTAGAGGTCTTCTGCTGAATTGTCTGTTCTGGCTCAGAGGCCAAGGATGTGTGCTCATCTAGTGTTCTGCCAACTGCAGCTCTCTTTTAGAAAAGGAAGATTTGTATCTGAAAGGGACTTGAACTTCATAGCCATGCTGCTGAGGTTTAGCTTCTTGGCATTCCTTGGCTACAAATACAGTAGCCTCTCAGCAGTGTGCTAGTCTCATTTCTAGCCTATGCTGTAATGATTGGTTGTGGCTGCATCTCAGGCAGAGAATGGACAGGTTGGAGTTCTCCAACAGGTACACAAGCTAGCCCTGTGCTTCCTTGGACTTAGGGAGCTTCTTGCTTCAAGGAGGCCTTTTCATTTCTAGGGCAAATTTGGGGAAGTGTGAGACTCCTGAAAAAGGATAGATAATTTGAGATGTTTCTAGAGAGAATGTGAGGCACAGCCAGTCTATCAGCCCAGGTTAATTAGCTAAATAGGGCACATTGCCAGAAATCTGGGCACCATTTCTGAGCTCAGTACTGCATTAAGATGCCTGAATTTGATCCTTTTGTAGTTCATAAGCACAGTGATTGGGTGTTCACATGCACGTGTGAGATGTGCCACCCACAAACCTTGTTATGACATCGTCACATTACCCATCTGACATGGAGGGGAAAAAAAGATACCTGAATTGACTATTGAGTTGTCAACCTCTGGGGCCCGCCTCAGGGTAGCCAGTCTCTTTCTTCCAGGCACTGATGTGTGGGAGAACTTGAAATAGAAGAGTCTGGGGTCAGATATAGGACTGATTCTTCTCTCGGGTCTTCTGACTCAGCAGGCTTCATGGTTCCTATTGATGCCTAGCTTTAGATATAAGAAGGGGTCCTGGCCAGGCTCGGTGGCTCAGCCTGTAGTCCTGCGCCTTGGGAGGCCAAGGTGAGTGAATTGCCTGAGGCTGTGGGTTCGAGACCCGCCAGGGCAACTTGGCGAGACCTCATCTCTACAATAAATCAAAAAATTAGCCAGGTGTGGTAGCGCACGCCTGTAGTTCCGGCTACTTGGAAGGCTGAGGCGGAAGGATCGCTGGAGCCCAGCAGAGCAATGCTGGGGTGACCGAGAGTGTGCTACTGCACTCCAGCCTGGGCGACAGAGTGAGACCTCCAACTTAAAAAAAGGGGGGGATATCCTTCTGTCTCAGGCTCCTTGGAGCTGGAATGTAGCAAACAAACTGTTTCTGCCTTTGAGAAAAAGAAATACCTTTGGTCTGATAGGATTCTTTATGAGCTCTCCATAAATAAGTGCAAATGTCCCCTTTCATTCTATTTTTTCTTTATACATTCACTATTTTAAATTGGAATGCCTGCTATGTGCTAGACAGTGGCATGTGAACAAGTTAAAATGATCCCAGGGTTCATGGAGCTTATGGTGTATTTGGGAAAACAGACACTGTGTAGATTATCTCATAAATAACAAATAATTTCAATTGTGTTACGTTCTGTAAAAGAAAAGAGCAAGATGCGGTGAGGGCACACAACCTGACACAGGTTTTCCTTGAGGAAGTGATGTTTCAGCCAACACAACATCTAAAGGAAGACTTAGCTAGGCAGAGGGCTTGGGGAAAGGACAAGGAGCACATTCTAGGACTGAAGCAGGTTCAAGGAAACATCGGAAGCTGGGCCTTCTTCTCAGGGCATCATGGATGCAGGAGGAAGGGTGGGAAATGAGAGTTCGATTTCTGCATTTAAGACTTGCTGATGAGTGGAGTATGGTCAAGGGCACCTGTTAGGAAACTCTGCTAGTCTAGTCTAGGCAAGAAGTGAGAAAAGACTGTAGTAGAAGAGTATTGAAGGTGTAAATAAGTAAGTGGATTCAAGAACTTTTAGAAAATAGAATGGCCATAATTTGGTGATTGATTAGATAGGAGAGAATAGGGTTGTATTAAGGGTCCAGATTACCAGCTGGAACAACTTGGGGGGATGATGGCACCGTTTAAAAGATGGGAAGCACTGCCGTGGATTTTCACATGCCATCAGGCCCCTGCCCTGTGCCCCAAGCTTAGGGGGTGTCTCCCCTGTGGGCAACCCTGGGTATTTGGGGCTGGCATGAGCCCCTTGTACATCCAGATGGAATGGCCCCATGATCCTAGAACTGAGTTAATAATAGTGATGAGAGCTTGCCTGTTTTCCCATTCCCTTTCTTCAAAAGGCTTTGAAGCTCTTTGTTGATCTTTTTCACATCTCAGGAAGAGCAGAAAGCATTTTCCCCTTTGCATAGATGGTGGTCTCAAAGCTACATAGCTAAGGTCCCCCAAAGGTTTAGTTGGTTCTTTCCTGGATCACTTAGTTCAGGCAGAAATTGCCAAGGATAGGAAGTATGAGGTGTAAGACTCCATTTTCACTACTGACTAACGAACAATAAGAATTCATAGGCTGTGTGCATCTCTTTCCTACCCATCTGTGTACCTAGAAGCCTGTGGATTGAATGAAACAACTAGAATTGGTGTTATGGCGAGGGAGGCAGCCTGACCATATGGGAGGCTGGGAAGCGCCCTGATATGGGAGCTTCATGTTTCTTAATCATCCGCATTGTGTCTTTGCAGCCATCAGTGGACTCCGGAAACCAGGAGAGCTACCTGCTGTATAAAGGCTGGCCTGCGGGCAATTTGCTGAGCCCAGAGAAACCCAGGAGACGAGATCAACAGTTTTGTTTCACTCTACCTCTTAATCTGTCTGATTTACCCACAGAAAGTCAGGATCCCTAAGAGTCGTTAGACCCAGAATGGAGTCCTCAAGGCTGCAGGGGACTGTGGTGCTAACAGTTAAACCTGCTCAAGACTTTAAAGAGTTGAAGGGTACTAGTGGTGTCCCTAGTACCGCCTCCTAGGTGGGGATAAACTGGCAACTTGTACTGTGCCATCCCTAGTCTGCCTGCTTCCCCTTAACCTCCCACAGAACTGGCTGAAACACCCTACCACCACCTCCTGCTTCCCCACTGCCACACCCGTGTTGTGAGTGTCAGCCTGGGAGCCCTTGAACACTTCCAGAGGGCTCCCAAGAGAATGTGGTCAGTTATGCTCTAACAGGCTGAGAAAAGCCAAGCAAGAAGATTCAGTTACTTCGGGCAAGCTGTTTAACCTCGGAACCTGTTTTCTCTTCCTTGCCTATTACTTACCTTGTCCAGAAGGTGCTAGGAGGGTAGGGCTTTTACTCTTTCACCTTTGCACTATATTCCTTTCCCAGCAAGTATCTGCCCTGAGGAGCTCAATAAAGGTTGGTCAAGTGATGAATGGTCCCATTTTGGTAGCCTCTATTAGCCTCTATTATCTAGCTGCCACTTTCCTTCCAGCTGTACTGGTCCAGCTATTTGTTCTAACCTTTCCTTTTTTTGTGGGTCGAAGTCTCACTCTGTCACCCAGGTTGGAATACAGTGGCACAGTCATGGCCACCACAGCCTCGACCTGCAATCCTTGAGCCTCAGTCTTCCAAGCAGCTGGAATTTTAGGTGTGCACCACCATACCTGGCTAACTTTTTGGTTAATTATAGAGACAAGGTCTTGTCAAGTTGCCCAGGCTGATCTTGAACCCCTGGACTCAGGCAGTTCTCTCCCCTCTGCCTCCCAAAGTGCTGGGGTTACAGGCGTGAGCTACCATGCCCGGCCTGTGGTAGCATTTTGTTGAAGGATTGGAAAGTAAGCCTTTTGATAGGCTTCTGGTTTCCTATGGCCTATTCTTAGGCTGATTTACATGGAGCTTCCTGAGAGGTTAGGAACCTCTAACACTGCCCTCTCCCTAATGCCTTCTGGTTATTTACCCTAACAAAGGAACAAAGGAAGGAGTTGAGTTTAGGGAGAAAAGAGAGTCTGTCTGCATTTTAATTGCCTAGGGCATTCTAATGAGCGTGGACTCATTCTTAACAGGAACTGAAGTATAATGGAAAAACACATTGATGTTAGTTGATTTACATTGGGCAAGCTATTCTAATCTCTTGAGTCTGTTTTTGTCTTCATTGTTGATTATTATAGATAATAGGTAGGCCAGGCACGGTGGCTCACACCTATAATCCCTGCACTTTGGTAGGCTGAGGCGAGAGGATTGCCTGAGCCCACGGGTTTGAGACCAGCCTGGGCCAACTTGGCAAGACCTCATCTCTACAGTAAGTCAAAAAGTTAACAGAGCATGGTGGCGCGTGCTTGTAGTTCCAGCTACTCGGAAGGCTGAGGCAGAAGGATCGCCTGAGCCCAGCAGGTGGAGGCTGCAGTGACCATGTTGTGCCACTACACTCCAGCCTGAGTGACAGAGTGAGACTCCAATTCAAAATAAATTAGTAATAGGTAATAATTTATTGATTTCTTAGTATGTACCAAAGCACTATGTTAGGTGTTTATATGCACTGTTTCACTTAATCCAATCCGTTATACTCATTTTACAGATGAGAATACTGAGACTCAAGGAGGATAAAAAAATTTGCCTAAGATTAAAAAAAGGTGCTGCCAGACTTCACAGTCCCGTACTTTTGACCTATTTGTACCTCTTACAGCCACAAATGCTTTGAAACAGTAAAGCATTGTATTTATTTGAGGGTTTTGTCTAGGGTGACATAGCATCAGGTTTGCCTGAGACAGAGTTTCTGGAATGCAGGGCTTTAAGTGCTGAAACTGGGAGAGTCACAGGCAAACCTTGATTAGTTTGTTGCCCTGTGATTGCATTAAAGGCTCTCAATCCAGGGCTGGCCACAAAGCCTGCACTTTCTTTGGCTTCTTGGTCTCCTAGGCGTCACTTTGTGGCCAGAGTCCCTTCATCTTGCATTTCTAGACCCGCTTCAGTTCAGCGCACAAGGGAGGAGTTTGGGGTGGGAAGTGGGAGGATCAGATGGGATCCTGGTCATAGATAAATAGAGGCACAGAACTTGAGTCACTGTCTGAGGAACAGCATTAGTTTCCTAGCAGCCATACCCTCAACCTCCAGTGCAGGATATCTGCTTGGGAGTCACGGCATTTTATAGGAAAGCTCACAAGGCTGAAGCCAAACATTTGAATTCAAATTCCAGTTTATCACTTGTGTATTTTCAGGGCCTGTTTACTCCATCAAAGTAGGAGAATAATCCCTATCCAAGACAAGGGATTTTAGAAGCAAATGAAATGTGTTTGAAATGCCTAGCATGGGGTGGAGACATGATACAACTCAACACTGACGTTTCCCTCCTCCTTTTTCCCATGCTTGTGGGTCTTATCCAGTCCTGTCACTTGTCATGTCTGTCACACACAACCTTCGCCCTCCTCCATTGCCACTTATAGTCAGTCCTTGGGATCTTCCTTTGAGAGTCCTGTATTAGTGGGCTTGGTCCACCCATCCAGCTGCCCTGCTTGTCAGTCACCTCCCCTGCAAGCTGAGAAGGGATGACATCAGCCCTTACCTCCCCCTGCCCCCAAGCCTCTGGATTGTTGAGCCATAAATATTTTAGCTGGGCCTTTCTCTGACTGTTGCCAGGGTGATGGGATCTCGGGACAGGTTGGAGCAAAGAGGTGGGGCTGCAGCCTGGGGCCTGCTGCAGGGGGGCGGGGAGGGGGGTGAGGCCTGGCTGGAGCCATGCTTGAGGCCCTGACAGCTGTTGCTCTACCTTCCTCCTTCCCTTTCTTTGGCCCCTCAGAGCCACTCCTATTGCTGCTGACAGGTGTGACTCTGCCCTTGAAGCTGTTTGATCTTAGGTAAATTGTTCAACGTCTTTGGGTTTTTATTTTACATTTGTGACAGAGGAATCCCTGCCTAGCTTGCTGTAGATAAATGGAGAATACAAAGAAAGCGAAGGGAGGTCTTGTAAAAATTCTGTAGAACACTAGGGTGGTAAGTCACTAGAGAAGCAAGGCCCCTGGCCTTTTCGGATAGACCTGAAGTCTGAGGTTCCGATGCTATATGGATGTCACCCTAAAGAAAACTCAGCTGCGGGTTCGTGACCCCCCTGGGCAACTTGGCAAGACCTCATCTCTACAATAAATCAAAAATTAGCCGGACGTGGTAGCACGCACCTGTAATTCCAGCTACTTGGAAGGCTGAGGCAGAAGGATCGCTGGCGCCCAGCAGGTCAAGGCTGTGGTGGCCGGGAGTGGCCACTGCACTCCAATCTGGGCGACAGAGACTCCAACTCAAAAAAAGAAAAAGAAAACTCAGATATGACTCTCCCCTTCCTCCTTCCTAAATGCCCCTGCTCCTTTTTCTAAGGTTCCCAAGTCTAGCTAGATAGCTTAGCCTGACACAGGGCAGCCCAAAAAGGAGTTGGGCATAGTGGCTTATGAGTAGAAAGCCGTTTGATACTTGAGTAGAGAAACCTGGGCTCCCAAGCCAAATCTGGCCTGGATAGCTGCTAAGCTCTAGGTTGTGGCAGCATACTTTACCACCTCTCCCTGGGATGGGTTAAAGAAGGAAAAGGATCGAGGGGCATCTGGATCCCTTCCCTACCCTCCCTTTAAGAATCCCTGGAAGCCGGGCTCGGTGGCTCAGCCTGTAATCCCGCGCCTTTGGGAGGCTGAGGTGAGTGGATTGCCTGAGCCCGCAGGTTCGAGACCCGCCTGGGCAGCGAGACCTCATCTCTACAATAAATCAAAAAATCATCCGGGCGTGGTAGCACATGCCTGTAATTCCGGCTACTCGGAAGGGTGAGGTGGAAGGATCGCCGGAGCCCAGCAGGCGAGGCTGCGGTGACCGGGAGCAGCCACTGCACTCCAATCTGGGCGACTGAGTGAGACTCCAACTCAAAAAAAAAAAAAAAGAATCCCTGGAAGCTGGGCTCGGTGGCTCAGCCTGTAATCCCGCGCTTTGGGAGACTGAGGTGAGTGAATTGCCTGAACCCGCGGGTTCGAGACCCGCCTGGGCAACTTGGCAAGACCTCATCTCTACAATAAATAAATAAATTAGCCGGGCGTGGTAGCGCAGGCCTGTAGTTCCAGTTACTTGGAAGGTTGAGGCGGAAGGATCGCAGGAGCCCAGCAGGTCGGGGCTGCGGTGGCCGGGAGCGGCCACTGCACTCCAGTCTGGGTGACAAAGTGAGACTCTCAACTCAAAAAAAAAAAAAAAAAGTCTTAAGCCGGGCTAGGTGGCTCAGCCTGTAATCCCGCGCCTTTGGGAGGCTGAGGTGAGTGGATTGCCTGAGCCCGCGAGGTCGAGACCCGCCTGGGCAGCGAGACCTCATCTCTACAATAAATCAAAAAAATCAGCCGGGCGTGGCAGCGCATGCCTGTAATTCCGGCTACTCGGAAGGCTGAGGCGGAAGGATCGCCGGAGCCCAGCAGGCGAGGCTGCGGTGGCCGGGAGCGGCCACTGCACTCCAGTCTGGGCGACAGAGTGAGACTCCAACTCAAAAAAAAAAAAAGAATCCCTGGAATTGGTATAGAATTCCACATCTTATGCTCAGCTCACGTTCCCTGGCGTGCTTTGTTTAGATTCCTTTGTCTCAGGCTCCCTCTGGTGGTTAAGGTGTGCATTGCAGGAAAACAAGAAAGCCAAATGTGACAATTTCAGGCCACCTTGAGAGGTGGGATGGTTTGCTCTACATCACAAAAAAAGGATATGTCTCCAACTCCTAATAATCGCCACTTCATCCCATCTGTTTGTTTCTCTCTATTCATCTTCATGACAACATAGTAATTATCCTAATTTTACAAATGAAACACTGAGAAAGTTGAAATTAAGTCTAAATTCTTTACCATGGTTAGCATTCAGGATCATTAGATGATCTGAACTGAACTCATTTTTTCCCAACCTCATCTTCAGTTACTCAAGCCAAAATGAACTCACTGTTCTGGAACATAGCCTACTTCTGGACCTTAGCTCATGCTGTTCCCTCTACATTACCTTTCCCCCCCACACCTCCAATATATTACTTGTCAAAATCCTATCTATTTTTTTAAAACAAAAAATACAAAGCTTTCCAAGTGTCCTATACTTTGCATACATTTGTAATAAATATAGGATGTGGGAATACAAATGTCTGAATGAGAACAAGTGAGTGGGTGATCTTGAGAGGTGAAAGGTAATGTGGGGAGACTAATGTCTACATGGAGTGAAAATGACCCTGGGAATGTGAAGAACGTGAAGATGCTGCCTTCTCTTATAGGATCTCATAGCGAAAATCAGATGTAAGTATTCTTGCTGGCATGAGAAAATGAAGCAAATCCCTGGGGGGTTAGAATGGCTCTGCAGGGGACATTTTTTTCAAAGCCTTCAATCTTAAATTTACATTAGTTTACTTTGTACTTCATGGTTTAATAATAGCTAATACTTCAGTAACACTTAATAGGTACCAGGAACTGTTCTAAGTACTTTACACAGACCAACTTGGTCCTCACAATCCCGTAAGGCAGTTACTAATACTACCCTTACTTTACATTGAGGAAACTGAGACAAGTAACTTTCTAACGTCACATAGCCAGTAAGTGGTGGAGTTGAGAAGTCTGGCTCCAGAGAAGGTGCTCTTTAATAACTGCAATTTAGCTGGGCTCGGTGGCTCAGCCTGCAACCCCAGCACTTTGGGAGGCCGAGGTGAGTGGATTGCCTTGGGTTCAAGACCCGCCCGGGTAACTTGGTGAGACCTCGTCTCCACAATAAATCAAAAATTAGCCGGGCGTGGTAGCGTGCACCTGTAGTTCCGGTTACTTGGAAGTTTGAGGCGGAAGGACCGCCAGAGCCCAGCAGGTCGAGGCTGCAGTGGTCGGGAGCGTGTCATTGCACTCCAGTCTGGACCACAAAGTGAGAGTCCAATTCAAGAAAATAAATAAATAAAATAACTGCAATTTAATAATAAAAATGCTGCCTTACTTTTGCATTGAATAAAACTGACATTCCAGAAAGCTGCATCGTGTTTTATGTTGTGGTTTCAACACTTTTGTGTACCCCCAGAGGTCTGCATAATCTTATTTGAAATCTGATTTAAAGGACAGATTTGACATCAGTCTTGGTGGCCCACGCCTATAATCTTAGCACTTTGGGAAGCTGAGGTGGGAAGATTGCTTGAGGCCAGGAGTTAGAGACCAGCCTGGACAACATTCCATCTCCATAACAAACCTAAGTTAAAACAAAAAATAGTTTAGGCTGGGTACAGTGACTCACTTCTATAATCCCAGCACCTTGGGAGGCCAAGGTGAGAGGATTGCCTGAGCCCATGGGCTTGAGATCAGCCTGGGCAACTTGGCGAGACCTCATCTCTACAATAAATTTTTTTAAAATAGTTTAAATAAATAAAGGACAGATTTGGTCCAGGTGTGGTAGTTCATGCCTGTAATCCCAGTACTTTGGGGGGGTGAAGTGGGAGGATCAATTGAGACTCGGAGTTTGAGGCTACAGTGACCTGTAATTGCACCACTGCACTCCAGCCTGAGTGACAGAATGAGACCCTGTCCTAAAAAGATATTTGCCAGCTTTGGACATTGGTCTAAAGAAGAGGTCTCAACTCCCAACACCCAATGATGGGATTGGCATTTCCTCAGAAACTGGAAGAACCAATAGAGAGCAAGTTAATCAGGAAATGACTCAGAGAGGGGAAGTAAGGTTTCAGGATGCCAAAAAGACAAAAGCCTAGCCAACATCCTACCATCCTATTATTTCCTCCAGGGAGCCTCCAGGAGGTAGATGTGAAAAGGACCAAAGCTCTAGATGTTTCTGGTAAGATCCTGGAATAGAAGTACATATTCTAGCCAGGTGTGGTGGCTCATGCCTGTAATCCCAGCACTTTGGGAGACAAGCAAGAGAACTGCTTGAATCCAGGGATTCGAGCCCAGCCTGGGCAACTTGGCGAGACCTCGTCTCTACAATAAATCATAAAATTAGCTGGCTTGGTGGTGCATGCCTGTAGTTCCAGCTACTTGGAAGGCTGGGGGGTGGAGGGATCACCTGAGCCCAGCAGGTGGAGGCTGCAGTGGCCGTAAGCATGCCACTGCACTTCAGCCAGGGTGGCAGAGTGAGACTGACTAAAAAAAAAAAAAAAAAAAAAAAAATGAGCTGGGCTCGGTGGCTCAGCCTGTAATCCTGTGCTTTGGGAGGCTGAGGTGAGCGTATTGCCTGAGCCCGCAAGTTCGAGACCCACCTGGGCAACTTGGCTACTTGGAAGGCTGAGGCAGAAGGATCGCCGGAGGCCAGCAGATCGAGGCTGCAGTGGCCGGGAGCAGCCATTGCACTCCAGTCTGGGCGACAGAGTGAGACTCCAACTCAAAAAAAAAAGTGATGATTTCTGGAGTTTCCCCTACCCCTTCTTGCTGTGTCACCCAGGCTGGCGTGCAGTGGTATGATCACAGTTCACTACAACCTTGAACTCCTGGCCTCATGTGATCCTCCCACCCTAGTCTTCCAAGTAGTTGGGACTACGGGTAGCTACCACCATGCCCAACTAATTTTTTTTTTTTGTAGAGACTGAGGGGAGGGGCACCTCACTTTGTTGTGTTGGTTGGTCTTGAACTCCTTGACCCAAGGGATTCTCCCACCTTATACTCCAAAGTGCTGGGATTACAGGCATGAGCCACTGCGCCTGGCCTCCGTTCATTTCTTGACTTGTGATTCCTTGTCAGCTAAGCTCTTCCCAAAAGGTGGCAAGATGACCACCAAGAGCTCCAAGTTTATTAGCAACTTGCCTAGTCATCCCAGAGAGGAATAGTTTCTCAACAGTGCTAACAAAGATCCCAGGATTGCCTCTACCAGTCACTAGCCTAAGGAGGCAGGGATATTGGAATATTCGGTGTGCCAAGCCAGTGTCTTCGGCTCACACTAGAACTGCAGAGGAAGGAGCCCATCATACCACATGGACTGGGACAGTGAGAAGAAGCATTCCTCAGGGGAAAGTCAGTGTTTTCAGAAGGAGAACTGAATGGTGAGTAGGCAAAAATCAGTAGTTAACCTGTAAAACGTGGGCTGGAGCCACAGGTCATAGGCGGGTCACATGCATGACAGTTTATATGAGTGGCCTTATCCTCTTACACTGGTTGTATGCATGCTCTCAAATCAGTAAATGTTTCCCAAGTTTCCTATGTACAAAGTCTAGCATCTTGCACAGAATAGAAGCACAGCCAGATACTGCCCCCCAACCAACCCCATGGGCCATCACCAGACTCAAGCTGTTGCTTCTTCCAAGTAGGAGTACAACAGGCGGACTCCTATTCAGCTCTCCAAAACCAGCTCTGACATCCTCTCTCATGAAGCCTGACTCTCCATCAGAATTAGTCACTTCTGTCTACTTCCAAACTTGGTACATGCAGCTACCTCACTGTGCCAAAATATATTGATTCTTCTGTCTTTCCCACCACTGAGTAGCCAGCTCACACGCTCACCTCCATATCCCCAGTCCCCAGTCCCCCCCCCAAAAAAAAAAAATACTTCCATGGAGTATTCCTGAAACCATTTAGCATTCCTTCCCAACCAGCCTTCCTTTCTTTTTTTTTTTTGTTGGTTTTTTGTTGTTGTTGTTGTTGTTGTTTTTGAGTTGGAGTCTCACTGTCGCCCAGACTGGAGTGCAGTGGCCGCTCCCGGCCACCGCAGCCTCGACCTGCTGGGGCTCCGGCGATCCTTCCACCTCAGCCCTCCAAGTAGCTGGAACTACAGGTGCACGCTACCACGCCTGGCTAATTTTTTGATTTATTGTAGAGATGAGGTCTCGCCTGCCCAGGCGGGTCTCGAACCCGCGGGCTCAGGCAATTCACTCACCTCAGCCTCCCAAAGGCGCGGGATTACAGGCTGAGCCACCTTTGTGTGTGTGTGTGTGTTGGAGTCTCTTTTTTTTTTTTTTTTTTTTTTTTAGTTGGAGTCTCACTCTGTTGCTCAGACTGGAATGCAGTGGCTGCTCTTGGCCACCGCAGCCTCGACCTACCGGGCTCTGGCGATCCTTCCGCCTCAGCCTTCCTAGTAGCCGGAATTACAGGCATACGCTACCACGCCCAGCTGATTTTTTTTATTTATTGTAGAGATGAGGTCTCGCCAAGTTGCCCAGGCGGGTCTCGAACTCGCAGGCTCAGGCAATCCACTCACCTCGGCCTCCCAAAGCGCGGGATTACAGGCTGAGCCACCGAGCCCAGCCCAGCCTTCCTTTCAAGAGCTAGGTTGCAACTGCCTCAATTGAACTGAACTAATACATACAGGATACTGTTATATGCTAGGTAGTGTTAGGCTTTGGGGTTCAGAAATTAAGATACAGTTCAGATTCAGCACCTCTAAAAAGACTAGAACCAGCTCTTCTATGAGAATTTCTTTGGTGGAGTCAGGTATAGTGGTTCACACCTATAATCCCAGCACTTTGGAAGGCAGAAGTGATAGGATTGGCTGAGCCCAGGGGTTTGAGACCAGCCTGGGCAACTTGGTGAGACCTTGTCTCCACAATAAATCAAAAAATTAACTGGGCATGGTAGCGTGTGCCTGTAGTTCCAGCTACTTGGAAGGCTGAGGTGGAAGGACCACCTGAGTCCAGCAGGTAGAGGATATGGTGGCCATGAGTGTACCACTGCACTCTAGCCTGGGCGACAGAGTGACTCCGACTCAAAAACAAAAAGAAATTCTTTGGCTGGAAAAAAAGAAATCTTAGTTCTTGTTTCTATTCTGCTTGGTGGGCTGGGGATGGTCCTTCTACCCCCTGGGCCTCTTTTCCCTCTGAAGGGAAGGACTAACTTGGTGAAAAATCTATCATAATTTAAAACGTGTTGAATTGGACTCCACGTTTCCACGTGTCCAGGCGAAACACCTTGGAGTCATCCTTAACTCTTCTCTTTCTCACACATCCTATTCAATCTGTCAACAAATCCTATTGAGTTTACCTTCAAATTCAGAGTTCCACCACGTCTCAGCACCTCACCCAACCTGGTGCAAACCATCGCCATTTCTTGCTAAGATCACTGCCGTTGCCTCCTGTCTGATCTCCCTGCTTCCACACTGCGCCGCTGCAGTCTCTTCTCACCGAACAGCCAGTATGGTTCTCTCAAATGGAAGTTCAAACCCTCCAACAGCTCTGCATCTCATTCAGAGTAAAAGCCACACAGCCTATATGATCCATCTCTTTTCATGTCCTACTCTCATGTCTACTCCACTCTGACCTCGTTATTTCTTTTTTTCTTCTCTTTTCAAGTCAGGGTCTCACTCTGTCGCCCAGGCCAGAGTGCAGTGGCACAGTCACAGCTCACTGCAGTCTGGACCTTCTGGGCTCAGGAAATTCTCTCGTACCAGCCTCCCAGATAGCTGGTATTACACGCACGCACCATCATGCCCAACAAATTAGTTTATTTTTGTAGAGACAAGGTCTCGCTATGTTGCCCAGGTCTCTAACTCCTGGGTTCAAGCTATCCTCCTGCCTTGGCCTCCCAAAGTGCTGGGATTACAGGAATGAGCCACTACGCCTGATCTGTTCTTCCTTCCTTCCTTTCTTTCTTTCTCTCTCTCTTTCTCTCTTCCTTTTCTTGCTTCTCTTTCTTCCCTTCCCTGTCTCTCTCTCTCTTTTTTTTCAGTTGGAGTCTCATTCTGTTGCCCAGGCTGGAGTGAAGTGGCACGCTCACAGCCACCACAGTCTCTACCTGCTGGACTCAGGCTATCCTTCCTCCTCAGCCTTCCAAGTAGCTGAACTACAGGTGCACACCATACCCAGCTAATTTTTTGATTTATTGTAGAGATAAGGTCTTGCCAAGTTGCCCAGGCTGGTCCTGAACCCCTAGGCTCAGGCAATCCTGTCACCTCCATCTCCCAAAGTGCTAGGATTACAGGCATGAGCCACTCTGTCTGAATGTCTGTTATTTCTTAAATACACCAGGTACCCTTGCACTATTTCCTCTGCCTGGAATTCCCCCTTTCTCCAGATAGCTGCATGGCTGACTCATTCATTTCCTTTTTTTTTGAGTTGGAATCTCACTCTGTCACCCAGACTGGAGTGCAGTGGCCGCTCCCGGCCACCGCAGCCTCAACCTGCTGGGCTCCGGAGATCCTTCCGCCTCAGCCTTCCGAGTAGCTGGAACTACAGGCACACACTACCATGCCCGGCTAATTTTTGATTTATTGTAGAGATGAGGTCTCGTCAAGTTGCCCAGGCGGGTCTTGAACCCGCGGGCTCAGGCAATCCACTCACCTCAGCCTCCCAAAGTGCGGGATTACAGGCTGAGCCACGGAGCCCGGCTTCTTTTTTTTTTTTTTTTTTTTAAGTTGGAGTCTCACTCAGTCGCCCAGACTGGAGTGCAGTGGCCGCTCCCGGCCACCGCAGCCTCGACCTGCTGGGCTCCGGCAATCTTTCCTCCTCAGCCTTCCGAGTAGCTGGAACTACAGGCGTGCGCTACCACGCCCGGCTACATTCATTTCCTTCATATGTTTACCCAAGTCACCTCAGTGAAGCCTGCTCTGCTCTATTTAAAACTGCATCCCCTGTAATTCCGTGCCTTTGGGAGGCTGAGGTGAGTGGATTGCCTGAGCCCACGGGTTCGAGACCCACCTGGGCAGCAAGATCTCATCTCTACAATAAATCAAAAATTAGCCAGGCGTGGTAGCGCTCACCTGTAGTTCCAGCTACTTGGAAGGCTGAGGCGGAAGGATCGCCGGAGCCCAGCAGGTCGAGGCTGCGGTGGCCGGGAGTGGCCACTGCACTCCAGTCTGGGTGACTGAGTGAGACTCCAACTCAAAACAAAACAAAACAAAACAAAACAAAACAAAAACATTGCAACCCTCCTTTCCCCTTTCCTGTTTTTCCTCCATATCAATCATTTTCTTCTCCAACTCCTGGCCTCAAACTGAGAGTACAAGCACATGCCACCATGCCCAGCTAATTAAAAAATATTTTTTTTGTACAAATGAGGATCTTGCTATTTTGCCAAGGCATGAGCAACCATGCACATTCCCTTCTAACATAGTACAGAATTTGCTACTTCTGTTTATGTCTATCTCCTCCCACTTGACCGTAAGCCCTGTATCTACTAATTAAATATCTAATTCATTCCACTAAACGTTGCTGTCTATTAATGTGCCAAGTGCTGTGTTAAGCAATGGAGCTACAAGGTGATTAAGCTTATAAGTCTTGTGAAGGAAGAAATAATAATCATTATAGTAGTTCATTTATTGAATGCTTCCCCTGTGCTAAGTTTGCTAAACATGATGACAACATTGATTAAAATAGACTCTGGGATTGGGCTCGGTGACTCAGACTGTAATCTCAGCACTTTGGGAGGCTGAAGCGAGTGGATTGCCTGAGCCCAAGGTTCGAGACCAGGCCTGGCAACTTGTCGAGACCTTGTCTCTACAATAAACAAAACATTAGCCTGGCATGGTAGTGCGTGCCTGTAGTTCCAGCTACCCGAAAGGCAGAGGAAGAATGATCGCCTGAGCCCAGCAGGTCAAGATTGTGGTGGCCGTGAGGTTGCCACTGCCTCCCCGCCTGGGCAACAGAGTGAGACTCCAACTCAAAACAAAAAACAGACTCTGTCCCTTTCCAAACGGAGCTAATAACAATAAAACACGCTCTGTTCTACATGCATTATCTCATTTAATCCTCGCTGAGACCTGTAAGGTGACTATTACCAGCCTCATTATAAAGCATAAAAAGCCGGGCTCGGTGGCTCAGCCTGTAATCCCGCGCTTTGGGAGGACGAGGTGAGTGAACTGCCTGAGCCCGAGGGTTCGAGACCTGCCTGGGCAACTTGGTGAGATCTCATCTCTACAATAAATCAAAAAAATTAGCTGAGTTGAAGTGTCCGAGGGCCGGTCCTGTTATACAGTCCATCTTGAGCCAGAGCTGAGAGGCGGTTCGCACCCTTCTCCCGCCCGCCGCCCAGGGCCTGGAGAGAAGCTAGGAGAAGGAACGCACAGGGAAAACAGGAGGTGAGTTCCCCTCCTTTTTAAAATTTTTTTTTATTTTAAAGATGTGGAGTACAATTCAGGGTTGGGTATACAAATGTTCATTATGCAGGTACCTTTGTGGGTGAGGTGTGCCCCCCCCCCCCCCCCGGCTTGGGTCTCTTTCAGCAGCAGCTGCAGGAAGGGCGTGGGGACCGCAAGACAAAGAGCGCGCAAGCCCCGCCTTTGTCCGGGCGGACCCTTTAAGAAGCGCGCTCCCAGCCTCCAGCCCGCCTTGTATGCAAATATAGCGGCGCTGCGGGAGCGCGCGGCTGATACCCGGGGACTGGGCTGCGGCGGTTAGTCCTCTCCCGGCCGCCGTCGCCTCCGACATATTGCCCGCAGCAGCTGCGGCGGCGAAGCGGAGAGCGCCGGGGGGAGGAGATGGGTGAGCGGAGCGGGTCAGGTTCGGCCCGGGAACTAGCGGGCGCGGGGGTCACGATGGCCAAGCTGCTAATTACTGCCCCACGCGGACAGGATCCCGGCGAGGGGAGGGGGAGGGGACGCGGGCAGAGACAGGACCCCGCCCCCTCCTGTCGTTTTGTGGGGTGGGGCCTCTGCTGTGGGGGCGGGACGTTGGGGTGGTGGGCGGGGTTTCTGATCTGAAGACCTTTGGGGGCTTGGGCTTTGGTGAGGTTCCTCACGTCGGGGCTGGAAGTGGGGCGGGACTTGTCTGTGGGCGTGGCCCTTGTGCTAAGGGCGGAGTTTCTAGGCGGGGGGAGCTTGTGTGGGGGCGAAGTTTCTGGACCGTAAGGGCTTATACTGGGGGCGGTGGGACGGGTGGACTTTTCAGACTAGCGGAACACGTTCTGGAATGGGGCTTCTGGGCTGAGGGCTTTATTGCTTGTGGGCGGGGTTTCTGAGCTGACAGTTGTGTGTAGGCAGAGCTTCTCTGCGGAGGGGTTTTGTGTGGGTGAAGAGCTTCTAAAGAGAGGAGAGTGGGTGTGGGCAGAGCTTCTGGACTAAGGGTGCTGGTGTGGGATTTTCTAAGCCTAGTATAATAGTGTATGAACAGAGTTTCTGGTCTGGGGGCTTGTTCAGAACAGAACTGGACAGGTGCTTTTTGGATACATGTGGGAAAAGCTTCTGAGCTGAGGTGCTAGGGCATGGGGTGTCTGAGAGTGGAGGCTGTTGTGTTGCTGTGGGGAGGTATGAACAGGTTATAACTTTGATTAGATACTCGGGAGCTTTGTGCAGGGCTTTTGTGCAAGGTGGTGCGTGGGAGTGTGGGCTAGACTGCTAAGCCTGGGGAATAGATTGGGGGTCCACAACCACAGTAACCTCCTAGCCATAACCTTGACCCTGTACTCAGGCCATCGGTCCTGCCCATGAGACACCAGAATGCCCATTGAGCTGGATCTTAGGATCCTGGAGGAAAAAGCTGCCTCAAAGTTTCCAAAATAATAAGCCTCCAGAAACATATCCAAATGGGACCCAGTGTGTACCAGAGCTGAGAACACAGGATCCAGGCCCAGTACTGTCTGTGATGACAGTGTAAGTGTAGATGTCATCACACACTTGCTGGGCACTCTGGTAGGGGTAGAGGATACAGCGGTGAAAAAGACAGATAAGGTTACTAACCTCACTGACCTTCCATTCTAGCAGGAGAGACAATAAATATACTAACAATTGAATGAGATAATTTCAGAGAGTGAATTGTTGTGAAAATAAATAGAAATAGGTCTGGACACGGAGGCTCGGGCCTGTAATTCCAGTACTTTGGGAGGCTGAGGAGGAGGATTGCTTGAGCCCAGGAGTTTGAGACCAGCCTAGGCAACTTAGCGAGACCTTGTCTCTGCAAAAAAAAATTAAAAGTTAGCCAAGCATGGCGGCAAGTGCCTGTAGTTTCAGCTGCTTAGGAGGCTGAAGTGGAAGGACCGCCAGCTACTCAGTTGAGGCTGTGGTGAGCTATGATGGCACCACTGCATTCCAGCCAGGGCAACAGAGCAAGACTCTGACAGAAAAGAAAAAAAAAAGAAATAGGCTAGAGAGTGAGGGGGACAGCTACTTGAAAACTTCAAAAATGATGGTCAGAGAAGGGCTCGCCAAGGCCAAGATGCCTAGAGCGTGGGGTGGGCGGGATTGAAGCAGAGAATGGTAGGAGATGAGGTTGAATAGGTAGGCAGGGGCCAGATCATAGACCCAGTGAAGATTAAATGATAAAATGAGACACCAGGTAACTGGTATCCACTATCACTGCTGTTATCCTTGATATATGCCCCTTGGCTTGAGAATCTACTTTATATTGAGCCCTACAGGAGGACGAAGAGGTCCCAATAGGACATCTTACTGTCGAAATCCACTCTGTGAGCCAGGATCCTCTGGGGGCTCTGGTGGGGGACACACTTCCAGCTCATCGGTGACCAGTGTTCGTTCTCGCACCAGGTAAACCACTTCTCTGTCTTTTGTCCCTCTCTGTGGCCTCACAGGGACAATATGGACAGGCCTCTTTTGACTGGATTCTAGGAGGTGATACCCTAGATGCTAGGTGAGAAGTGAGAAAGGAGTGAGCAGCAGAAAATACGTAGTGGGAGCTCAGTTGTAGGTGGTCACTTGGCTGCATGCAGCAAGACGTGGTAGAATAAGCCCAAAAGCCTGGATTCTAATTACAGTTTTGCTCTGGATTTGCGGATGTTTGGACAAGTTACCTCCCATCTCTGGGCCTCCTTATCCTTACCTGTAAATGGACTTAATAATTTTTTCCCTCCTAGGGAGTGTTGAAAGATTTGAATAAGATTAGGGGTAGGAGCCGGGCTCGGCGGCTCAGCCTGTAATCCCGCGCTTTGGGAGGCTGAGGTGAGTGGATTGCCTGAGCCCGCGGGTTCGAGACTTGTCTGGGCAACTTGGTGAGACCTCATCTCTACAATAAATCAAAAATTAGCCGGGCGTGGTAGCGCGCGCCTGTAGTTCCAGCTACTCGGAAGGCTGAGGCGGAAGGATCACTGGAGCCCAGCAGGTCGAGGCTGCGGTGGCTGGGAACGGCCACTGCACTCCAGATTGGGCGACAGAGTGAGACTCCAACTCAAAAAAAAAAGATTAGGGGTAGGAAAAGTCTTTGTTGGCTCCTTTGTCTGACAAGCAGGATTAGGAGGACTCTGTCCTTGCCATGAGCTGCTTTTCTTATCTTATTCCACAATCCTGTGCCTCAGAAACCGTTCCTGGTAGTGTTCTCAGGTCCGCTCCTGATGCTGTTCCCTTCCCACCCACAGGAGCAGTTCTGGGACAGGCCTCTCCAGCCCCCCTCTGGCCACCCAGACGGTTGTGCCTCTACAGCATTGCAAGATCCCCGAGCTGCCAGTCCAGGCCAGTATTCTGTTTGAGTTGCAGCTCTTCTTCTGCCAGCTCATAGCCCTCTTCGTCCACTACATCAACATCTACAAGACAGTGTGGTGGTATCCACCTTCCCACCCACCCTCCCACACCTCCTTGGTAGGTGCCCAGCCAGGGCCAGCTCTGTGTGTGTGTGCGTGCTTGTGTGTGTGCATGTGTGTGGTTTGGTTTCAGTTTAGCATTGCCTACCAAGCACTCTGTGCACTTGGCCCTGTGCTGAGCACGGAAGATGTAGAAGGAACAGGAAAATGATGATTGATTCACTAAATACTCCTAGTGTGTTTAGGACCACACTGGGCATTGTCAAAGTAGCAGAGATGAATCTGACACAGATTTTGCCTAAAGGAGCTCAGAGTCTTAAGTCCTATAGGGGAGATCAACCACAGGCATCCATGAGTGTTTCGAGGAGTGGAAAGGCCTCTGTGCTGAAGAAAAGGTGCAGGGACAGGGCCTAGGGTGATCTGAGCCAGAGGGCTCACACACCACTCTCTTATCCCCAGGGACTGTCCCACTTCCCTTCTCTGGGTCCTGTTCTACTCCTCTAGGTAATTTCCTGGCCTGACTCAGCTGGAGGCCAATGAAGGTCAGAGAATGGGGACAGTCTCTGTGGAAAGGACTGGGCAGGGGGAGGTGGGTATGAGAAGAGCCTGTGTATGGGCAAGGGGCCCATGTGACCCCCAGGCCTCTGCCCCCCGACAGAATTTCCACCTGATCGACTTCAACTTGCTGATGGTGACCACCATCGTTCTGGGCCGCCGCTTCATTGGGTCCATCGTGAAGGAGGTGATTGGGTCCTAGAGGCTGGCCAGGGACTTTGGGACTCCCCTTTCCCCCCGGGGGTGCCAAGGAGACATGCCCAGCCCTTCAGTCCTGAAGTATTTCTTTGGGGCTCCCTTTGGACTTGGTTGAAGAACATTAATCACATCCCACTGGCTCTTGGAGTTTACTGGGCATCAAAGAGGAGTCACCTTGCCAGATTCTGCCCAGCTTGCTGTGCCACCTTTCCCTGGGTGGGATCACAGGCCATGCTGGGTGGGATTTGGGCATAGCCCTTGTGGCCTTCATCCAAGGCCCCATCGCGTCCTATCTCGCCCTGACCCAGGCTTCTCAGAGGGGGAAGGTCTCCCTCTTTCGCTCCATCCTGCTGTTCCTCACCCGCTTCACCGTTCTCACGGCAACAGGCTGGAGTCTGTGCCGATCCCTCATCCACCTCTTCAGGACCTACTCCTTCCTGAACCTCCTGTTCCTCTGCTATCCGTGAGTACCCCTCACTTCACCCCTCATTGCCTGGTACCTGGCCCCTGAGCTCTGCCCTGAGTGTCGCTGGGTCCCCAGGTCACCATATCTGGAAGATTGAAGGCAGGCAGCGACAGTATCCTCTCGCATTGTCTGACGACATCCCCCTGAGATCGGGATGAATAGCCTTCTTTTGCAGAAGAAACTGAGGCAGCGTAATTTACCCAGCTCCCACTGAGGGGGAGGTCAGAATGGGACTCATATCTGCGTGTGTATCCCAAAGGAACATTCCCGAGAGGGAATGCAGAGGCTTTGTCTCTTTTGTTCTTCCTTTCCTCTGTCTCCGGTTCTTTCTCTTTCTCTCTTTGTGCATCTCTGTGTTTGTGTAATCTCTTGATGCCTCCCGGGTCTGTGTACAGGCAAGCATCTGCATGTTTGCATGTCTCTGTGGGTGTCTGTGCATGAAGCGTGTGTGTGCAGCGTGCATGCACACACATGTGCATGTGTGTATGTCTGTCTTTGTGTCTGTTTTACTCCCTCCATCTCACCAGACCCAGATAGTGGAGGATAGAGTGAGTGTTGGGAAAGAGCTCAGGACTGCCTCCTTGTGGCCTAGAATCAGAAAGGATTTTAGTGAGATGTCTGATCTGGCTGTTCCTGTGGCAGGTTCCTGGCTGCCTGGGCTTTCTGGTTTGGGAAATTCCTTAGTCTGGACCAACTCTGGTCCCTGAGAAGCTTCAGAGTGGGACACTTCTCCCTTTCTAACCCGCATGGCCAAAAGACACTGGCATGGGAGTCCCATCACACTTGCTTCAGTTATATCGAGTTTTTTATTTTTATTTTTATTTTTTAGTAGGAGTCTTACTCTGTCACCCAGGCTGGAGTGCGGTGGCACATTCATGGCCACTGCAGCCTTGACCTGCTGGGCTCAGGTGATCCTTCTGCCTCAACCTTCTGAGTAGCTGGAACTACAGGTGTGCACCACCACACCTGGCTAATTTTTTGATTTATTGTAGAGATGAGGTCTTGCCAAATTGCCCAGGCTGGTCTCAAACCCCTGAACTCAGGCAATCCTCTTGCCTTGGCCTCCTCCCAAAATGCTGTGATTACAGGCTTGAGCCACCGCACCTGGCTTTATCTAGTTTTTAAGTATGAGTAACACGTGTCTTACAAAAACATTAAACTTTATAAAAGTTTTTAACATAGGAAATGAAAACCCCACATAATCTCATTCCATCAGGAATCTTTTTTTTTTTTAAGTCAGTCAATGTCACCCAGGGGCTGCAGGGGACTGGCAAGCTCATGGCCACCGCAGCCGCGACCTGCTGGGCTCAAGTGATCCTCCTGCCTCAGCCTTCCAAGTAGCTAGAACCACAGGCGCAAGCCATCATGCCTGGCTAACTTTTTTATTTATTGTAGTGACAGGGTCTTGCCATGCTAGGCTGATCTTTTTTTTTTTTTTTGCGTTGGAGTCTCACTCTCGCCCAGACTGGAGTGCAGTGGCCGCTCCTGGCCACCGCAGCCTCGACCTGCTGGGCTCCAGCGATCCTTCCGCCTCAACCTTCCAAGTAGCTGGAACTACAGGCACACGCTACTACGCCCGGCTAATTTTTGATTTATTGTAGAGATGAGGTCTCGCCAAGTTGCCCAGGCGAGTCTCGAATCTGCGGGCTCAGGCAGTCCACTCACCTCAGCCTCCCAAAGGCGTGGGATTACAGGTTGAGCCACCAAGCCCGCCTGCTAGGCTGATCTCAAACTCCTGGACTCAGACAGCCGTCTCGCCTCTGCCTCCCAAAGTGCTGGGATTACAGGCATGAGCCACTGTGCATGGCTCAGAAATCCGTTATTGTCAACATATTTTTCCAAATGTATTCTATGCAAGCATATATATATACATACACTTTTTTAAAAACAAAGATGAGAAAATATTTTAAAAAGAAACAAAAATGGTATACTATACATGATGTACAATTTACTACATTTTTCACATAATCATGTAGCTTGCTATTTTCATGGCAATACATATGGGTCTTCCTTATTTTTATTTTTCCCCTCCCACCCCCTAAATAATAATAATAATAATAATTATTATTATTATTATTTTAGTTGGAGTCTCACTCTGTCACCCAGACTGGAGTGCATTGGCCACTCCTGGCCACCGCAGCCTTGACCCGTGGGCTCCGGCAATCCTTCCGCCTCAGCCTTCCAAGTAGCTGGAACTACAGGTGTGCGCTACCACGCCTGGCTGATTTTTTGATTTACTGTAGAGAAGAGGTCTCGCTGCCCAGGCGGGTATCGAACCCACAGGCTCCGGCAATCCACTCACCTCAGCCTCCCAAAGGCGCGGGATTACAGGCTGAGCCACCGAGCCCGGCTAAAATTTTTTTTTTTTTTTTGAGTGAAGCTCTTGCTCTGTCACCCAGGTTAGTGAGCAGTGGCACTGATCACATCTCACCACAGCCACAAACTCCTGGGCTCAAGTGATCCTCCCACCTCAGCCTCCAAGTAGCTGAGACTACTAATGTGTCACCACACCCTACAATTTTAAAAAATATTTTGGTAGCAATAAAGTTTTGCTATGTTGCCTAGGCTGGTCTCGAACTCCTAGGCTCTAGCAATCCTCCCACCTTGGCCTCCCAAAGTGCTGGGATTACAGGCATGAACCCCAACCCCAGGCTTTTATTTATTTATTTGTTAATGACCTGGTAGTATTCCACTGTATACAATTTTCACTATTTATTTGTCTTCTATTGGTGGACTTTTAAGTTGTTCCTGGTTTTTCCTTATTGGTAGCAATAAGGTGGAAAACATTCTTTTGCATTCATCTTTGCACACATGTCCAATATTTCTGTAAAATTGATTTTTAGAAAAGTTGCTACACCAAAAGGGTGTCCATTTACATTTCTCATAGATATTGACCAATTGCCCTTCAAAAGAATTGTACTTGTTAGCCGGGCATAGTGGCTCCCACCTTTAATCCCTGCACTTTGGGAGGCAGAGGGGAGAGGATTGCCTGAGTCCAGGGGTTTGAGACCAACCTGGGCAACTTGGCAAGACCTTGTCTCTACAACAAATCAAAAAATTAGCCAGGCATCCTGTTTGCGTGCCTGTGGTTCCAGCTGCTTGGAAGGCTGAGGTGGAAGGACCATCTGAGCCCAGCAAGTCAAGGCTGCGGTGGCTGTGAACATGCTACTGCACTCCAGCCTAGGCGAGAGAGTGAGACTCTGACTCAAAAAGAAAAGGAAAAAAAAAAAAAGAATTGCACTTGTTAAAACTCAGTAGTTGTCTAAATTTGATACTTTCTGGCTACTATTTAGTGAATCTGATATGCTTGGATACAGATATCACCCAATGTCTATAGTTTGCTTTAGTTATTATTATTGTCATCTTATTCTTTTAGAGATAGGGTCTCATTCTGCCACCCAGACTGAGTGCAGTGGTACAGTCATAGCTCACTGCAGCCTTGAACTCCTGGACTCAAGTGATCCTCCTATCTCAGCCTCTCTGTAGCTGAAGCATCAAGCACATGCCACCACACCTGGCTAATTTTTTAGATTTTGGAGAGATGGAATCTTCTATGTTAACTAGACTGGTTTCAAATCCCTTGCCTCAAGTAATCCTCCCACCTTGGCCTCCCAAAGTGCTGGGATTACAGGCATGAACCACTGCACCTGGCCTATTTTTTAAAATTTAATTTTAAAGCTTTTATTGACATAGTACAGCCACATTACAAAAAATCAAATCTGATAGCGTTAAGAAGCTTATAGTGAAGACGATTGCTGAGCAAGGTAGTTTGTGCCTGTAGATCACAGTTACTTGGGAGGCTGAGACAGGAGGATTGGTTTAGCCCAGGGATTCAAGGCTGCTGGGAGCTGTGATCACACCACTGCACTGCACACTGACTGACAGTGAAACTCTGTCTCTATAAATAAATAAATGAGTGGATAAATAAATAGAAAAGCATTAGACTCCAACCCCACTTTCCAGATTTTCAGGCCCACTCTTCAAAAGCACTCTCACTTTCTGGTTTTTTAAGTATTTTTCAGGTTACTTTTGTAATTCTGTATCCTTATACCTTTGTTCTTTTTTAAAAAATTTACTTATTGATTTCATAATTAGATAATAGGCTTATTATATAGTTAAAATTCAGAAGGCATAAAAGAGCATAGAGTAAAAAAAAAAGACTCCCCTTGACTGCTGCCTCCCAGCCACCCAGTGTCCCTTCTAAGAGGTAATCACCAGCCGGGCTTGGTGGCTCAGCCTATAATCCCGCGCCTTTGGGAGGCTGAGGTGAGTGGATTGCCGGAGCCCGCGGGTTTGATACGCGCCTGGGCAGTGAGACCTCATCTCTACAATAAATCAAAAAATCAGCCAGGCGTGGTAGCGCATGCTGTAATTCCGGCTACTGGGAAGGCTGAGGTGGAAGGATCGTCGGAGCCCAGCAGGTCGAGGCTGCGGTGGCCGGAAGCGGCCACTGCATTCCAGTCTGGGGCGACAGAGTGAGACTCCAACTCAAAAAAAAAAAAAAGAGGTAATCACCAGTGTTTCTGGTTTCTTGTATATCCTGGAAATAAATGTTCTATGCATATACAAGCATACTGCACACATGCATGTGCACGCATATTGATTCTTTACAATGACAAAGACTTAGCTCACCCTCTCATCCCTACTGTTCCTAGTATTTGATAGCTGTTATTATTTTTAGTTTTCTGTTATCTTTGTCAATAACATAAGTATGCCTGTACTTTTTATTTCATCAACAATAGTCAGTATTTTGAATTCCTTTAATGTAAGACAAAAGTATTAGGCACTCTACCTGTCTACTGTCCCTCCCCTGTTCTTCCTTTCACTTCCTGGCAGCTGTACTTTTATATTGTCAAGCTTGACAATCACATTATCCCATATAACCACATTTAAATCTTCCATTCTTTGTCTAAGCCTACTTCTAAAAATTAAAACCAATAGGTAGTTTTGATATAATTATTTATAGGAAAATATTATTATGTGCAGGGCCCAGCAGTGTGCAGAGATGACATTCCTTCTCTATAGTTAGAGTTACAATCTTGGGCCTCTTCATAAAGAATGATCCTAGAGTTAAGATCAAATGGTTTCTCTTTTCTTGCATTCCATCAGTTGCTTAAAATCATGTCACATTTTCAGTTTGCTTTATATTTAGATTGTAACTTTCTTATACAGTTTTTTATTTTTCTTGTAGTTTCTAATTGCCTTTCTTTTTTCTTGTTGGCAAAAGAATGATGGGCCTTCAACATATCCTCAAGTTTATCCAGCTTCTCAGTCATGCTACCTGTTGCCTGGAGTCCATTTTTCCCCCCGAAGACATCCCTCCTGGACCCTCCATCCTCCTGCTCCAGTCTGGAGTGGTTCCTCTTTAGGCCTGCTATACAGCTCTCAGCCTGGGACTTCCTTTCACTGCCCTCCTGGGTTGGATCCACTGTTTCCTGGATCCCATGTCTTCCTCTTTTTGGATTTTAAAACTTCCTTATTTTGCTGGAGTACATTATCAGGCAATTTCCTTAACAGTGGGTATGTGGGAGAAGTGTGCATTTTGAGTCCTTGCATGTCTAAAAATGTCTTTATTCTGCCCTCATACTTGATTGGTGATTTGGCTTAATGTCGATTTCTAAGTGCAAATTCATATTCTCTCAGAACTTTTGAAGATATTCTTCCTTTGTCATTAGTATCCAGTGTTGTTAGTGAGAAGTCTGATGCCAGTTTAAATTTGAGTCCGATTCCTTTGTAGATGACTTGTTTTTTTCCTTTCTGGAAGCATTGAGGAATATTACTATTTATCTTTTGATTGCTTGAAATTTCACAGGGATGTGCATGGTGTGGGACTTTTGTCATTCATCCTATCAGTATTTTGGGAATACTTCTTCAGCTCAGGGAAATTTTCTTCTGTTATTTCTTGGATAATATCTTCTTTTCTATTTTTTCTGTTTTCTCTGGGGCTTCTGTTCATCTGATAGCAGACCTCATAGATTGGTCGTCTGTTTTTTCTTAAGTTTTTCACTCATATTTTCCATTTTCCTCTCCCTCCCTCCTCTCTTTTGTCTCTCTCTCTCTCTCTCTCTTTCCTTTGCCTTCAGAAAGATTTCCTCAACTTTGTCTTTTAGCTTTTTTAATTGAGATTGTTTCAGCAATCATATTTTTCATCTCTAAGACCCCTGAGTTTTCTGGTTGTTCTTTTCTCATAATATCCTGTTCTTGTTTTTAAAATTTCTTATTTTCCCTCAATTTTGTCTTTCCACTTGAGTCAGTTTTTCTGTTTTATGCTGATTTTCCAGGTGTGATTGGTTTCTTTGGTTGTCTGTATATTTAAGAGTGAAGGACTGAGTAGCAAGAGTGCATTTTTTTCTCCCTCTGCTATTGTTTAAATGGGTGGGATGTTTGACTGGGAGTCCTAAGTACATGAACAAAGCATACTTACTGGCAGACTTTGCTTTAGGGTGAGTGAGTGAGGGCTAATTGTCAGACTGTGGGCCTGCACAGGCCAGAAAGGGGGTAGTGGGGGTATTACTCTAAGATGGGGGTATTACTCTAAGATGCTCTCATTAGAGACCTCAATTCTCAGCTTATTCCATTTCTTTAGAGAAGAATCCTTCAGTATTTGTTGTAGGAGGAGAGTAGGGGAATAAAAGGACTGACTCTTATAACTGAAGCTGGATTATTGTTTAATCCCACCTATTCAGCCCTGCTTCTCACTTCTGTTCTCTATCAAATGTGCCCATTTCAAGTCAGGTCCCTCTGGGCAGATAAGCTGCCATCCCCAGTGCAATCCTCTCAGGGCATATTCTAGATATATATTCCATCCAGTTAGTAGCCTCTATCTCCCTGTGGCTATTGACCACTTATAGTAAGCTAGTCCAGATTGAGATGTGCTGTTAGTGTAAAATACACACCAGATTCTGAAGACTTAATACAAAAAAAGAAAGTAAATATTCTCATTAATATTTTTTACATGTTAAAATGATAATATTTGCCATGTATTGGGTTAAATAAAATAAAATGTTAAAATTTATTTCATCTCACTTTTAATGGGGCTACTAGAACATTTTAAATTACATATGTGACTCTCATTATGTTTTTATTGGAAAGCACTGCTCTAGGCAGTGGCTTCCTCTTCATCAACATGACTCCATCTCATTTCCAAATTTGTCAGAATTGTTTGTGTACTGATGATCGCCACTCCCATTTTTTATTTTTTATTTTTTTTGCTGATATGGATTTATTTTCTACTCTTATATAGTCATGTATTAGGTGGAAGGCATGGGAGAGAATCTGCTATCTTGCTTGTGAAGCTGCTTCTAACTTCTGACCTGTTAGAGCCATCTGTCAGGAAATAATTGATCAGAGGACCTATCTTCAGCCCTTCTTAGAGACAGAACCAGAGAGATTCTTAAGTACTTGCCTTCAAGTTTGAGTCTGAGTCCTTTGTATGTTCATTGGTTTCCCACCCACTCAATCCCACAAGGTGTCCCGAAGAGTGTTTTGAGAAGAATCCCATATCAGTCTTCTTTTCTGTCCCCACAGAATCACTGGCCTCTTTTCTTTTCTAACCAAAATTGTATTGATTTTCTACTCTAGGCCAGGCACAATACTAGGGATTGTTGCAAGGACTACAAAAGAGTTTTGTTGTTTGTTTGTTTGTTTAGTTAGGGGATTCTCACTCTTTTGCCCACGCTGGAGTCCAGTTGCACGATCATGTCCCACCACAGCCTCAACCTCCTGAGCTCAGTATACTACGGATTGTTGCAAGGACTAAAAGAGAGTTTTGTTGTTGTTATTTGAGTCAGGGTCTCACTCTGTTACCTGGGTTGAAATGCAGTGGCACATTCTTACAGCTTGCCACAGCATCGACCTCCTGGGCTCAGGCAATCCTTCTGTCTCAGCCTCCCAAAATACTGGGATTACAGATGTGAGCCACCATGCCCAATAAAGAGAATATTTATGAAGATAAATACAGGTGTGATACCTGACTGAGAGTGGAGGATCAATATAAGCTATAAAACATAGGGCAAGTTGAAGCTTGTAGAGTTTAAATAACTTGCCCTAAATCACAGAACCAGTAAGTGACAGAGCTAGGATTTTAATTCAGGCCTATCTGACCCCAAAGTTTATGCTCTTGACTACAGTCCTCTAAGTTATCTTACTTAACCTTACTGCAAAAAAGATAGTCGCATACTCATTTCATAGACTGGAAAACAAAATTCCAAAGAACTGAGTTACTTGCCAATGCACACTCATACATCCCTTCTTGGGACCCCAGAAAAAAGGATAAGAAAAAATTATTGTCAGTAAGAAATGTCGCATTATCATCAACCCTAACTCCTGGGGGCAGCCCAGGAGCCCTTCTAGAGTTGTATAATTCTGGGGACCTGGGGAAATTGAGAGGCCCCAAGTTGAAAAAAAGGGAATACGTATTAAAAAAAAACACCAACTATGACGGGCTCAGCACTTACCCACTTCATTATTTTTTTTTGAGTTGGAGTCTCCCTCTGTCCCGGCCACTACAGCCTCGACCTGCTGGGGCTCTGGCGATCCTTCTGCCTCAGCCTTCCAAATAGCTGGAATTACAGGCACTACCACGCCCAGCTAATTTTTTGGTTTATTGTAGATATGAGGTTTCACCAAGTTGCCCAGGCGGGTCTCGAACCCGCGGGCTCAGGCAATTCACTCACCTCAGCCTCCCAAGGCACGGGATTACAGGCTGAGCCACCGAGTTCGGCTCACTTACCCACTTTTTATAATACTCTTCTAGGCTATGGATTCAGCTAGTTTTCCTCATACAATACCAGCCACACGCTAAACAAAACAAAACAAAACAAAACAAAAAAACTCTTGACTAAATAGCTCCAGTCCTGCCCTAAGGATGCTGCTTAGAGGGAGGGATTTGCACTGTTCAAGGGCCCATTTCAGTGCCCGACACTTACTAGGCACATAATAAATATTCATTCCTGAACTGCCCTCCTCTGCAAAAAACTCAAGAGCTGTCCCTCATGTATGTAGCCATAGCAATTTGCATCTCTCTTTTGTGCACTGTGTACATTTTTAATTTCTCCTAATGATTTGTTGAGTGTCTGTCTTGGTCTTTAGTATCAGTGAGTTCTGACTTGAGCCCCAGCTCTACTAATTGTGTGCTCCTCACTAATTGTGTCACCTTTGGGAATTTACTTCACCTCTCAGCCACAGCTTCCTCAACTGTAAAGGAACAAAACAACAGTATCTGACACACAGTGTTCCATGAGAAAAAGGAGATGCATGAAAGCATTCTGCACAATGCCTGGAACACAGGCTGTGCTCAGTGAATGTGGGCTGTTACAATTTTTGTTAGTCATTCCTAGATGGTGAGGGCAGGGACTTATCTCTTGCTTTCTACTGTATCCCCATTGCTTGGCACGCATTCAGTGGTAATATGTGTTGAATGACTGACCACTGGATGGGAGGATGGATGGATGGAAGAATGGGTAAATTTTCCCCTCTGAGCAACCAGGAGCGCTGAGTCCCAGGGAGGAGAGAGGATTTTCCTCAGTGGCCGAGGGTTGGGATCCTGGCCATGGGCAGGCCTGCCTTCACCACCGTCTTCCCCTGCAGGTTTGGGATGTACATTCCGTTCCTGCAACTGAACTGTGATCTCCGCAAGACCAGCCTCTTTAGCCATATGGCCTCCATGGGTCCCCGGGAGGCAGTCAGTGGCCTAGCCAGGAGCCGGGACTACCTGCTGACCTTGCGGGAGACTTGGAAACAGCACACGAGGCAGCTGTATGGCCCAGATGCCATGCCCACTCATGCCTGCTGCCTGTCGCCTAGCCTCATCCGCAGTGAGGTAGAGTTCCTCAAGATGGACTTCAACTGGCGCATGAAGGAAGTACTCGTCAGCTCCATGCTGAGTGCCTATTACGTGGCCTTTGTGCCTGTCTGGTTCGTGAAGGTGCGTAGCTCAACCCAGGGAGGTACAGAGCATAGCTGGGACCTTATCCCACTGCCTGCCCCATGTGAGCCCTCCTGCTTGTATAACTCGCTCTGCTATTTTTTTTATTTTATTGTGAGTCAAGGTCTCCCTCTTTCACCCAGGCTGGAGTGCAGTGGCATGATCACGGCTCACTGCAGCATCACACAGCTCAGGCGATCCTTCCACCTCAACCTTCCTGAGTACCTGGAACCACACCCATCTAATTTTTTAATTTTTTTAGAGAGAAGATCCCACTATGTGGCCCAGGCTGGTCTCAGACTCCTGGACTGAAGCAGTCCTCTCACCTTGATCTCCCAAAGAGCTGGAATTATAGACATGAGCCATTGCACCCAGCCAGCTCTGCTGTTTTTGATGAGATTTCCCATCTCTTCTTCTCTGGAGAACTTCAGTGACTGTTGTCTCCATTTTATTTTATTTATTATTATTTTTTAATTTATTTTTTTTTTGAGTTGGAGTCTCACTCTGTCGCCCAGAGTGGAGTGCAGTGGCTTCTCCTGGCCATCGCAGCCTCAACCTGCTGGGCTCCGGTGATCCTTCCGCCTCAGCCTTCCAAGTAGCCGGAACTACAGGCATGGACCACCACGCCCGGCTGATTTTTTGATTTATTGTAGAGATGAGGTCTCACTGCCCAGGCGGGTCTCGAACCCGCAGGCTCAGGCAATCCACTCACCTCAGCCTCCCAAGGCACGGGATTACAGGCTGAGCCACCGAGCCCAGCTTGTCTCCATTTTAGAGTGCAGAGAACAAGGCTTACTGAAGGGAATTGACCTGCCCAAGGTCACCCAGCCAATGAGGGAGACATGGCATTTTTGTTCATAATACTTGAAAACCAAGAGCAGTAACTTTGTGTTTCAGTAGATATTTTGACACAGGCATGTCACAATGTCCTGCTTTATCATGAAATAGAGAAGTCAGGATTCATTCAGATCTCAGTGACCGCAAAGCCTGTGCTGTCTTTTCTTGCTTCTTTGACCTCCTGGGAAGGTACCTCCTCAGCTGCAGTAGGCTTGAAACCTTTTCCCAGGATAGACTGCACTGAGTGATTTGAGGCTGAGAGTTCTTAATACCTGTTGAGCACCTGCAACATGCCAGCAGCTTTTTCGAGTATTCTAATCCTCCTACTGCCTCTCAGAAGAGGTTGGTGGTTTCTCTTATCCTCATTTAACAGACGAGAAAACTAAAGCACAGGGAAGTTAAATCACATGCCCAAGGTCACAGTTAATAAGCAGAAGAGCCAAGATTTGAATTCAGGTCTGCTGGTCTCGGAGCCTGTGCTCTGTCTCAGGACTGGGGCAGTGGGTGTGTGTTTTCTATGTAGAAAACTGACTAGTGGCACAGGGTCTAAGCCTGCCTTGTAGGTGTTTGATTCTGGGTTTCAGGCCACCTTGAGCTGTTTTCAGGACTGTCCTAACCTCTGAGAGGGTAGAATCAGAGAAGGGAGAGGGAGTGAGGCCATTATGGGCATGCCAGGCCTCACCCACCTCCTGCTATCCCCAGAACACACATTACTATGACAAGCGCTGGTCCTGCGAACTCTTCTTGCTGGTGTCCATCAGCACATCAGTGATCCTCATGCAGCACCTGCTCCCTGCCAGCTACTGCGACCTGCTGCACAAGGCTGCTGCCCACTTGGGCTGCTGGCAGAAGGTGGACCCAGCGCTGTGCTCCAATGTGCTGCAGCACCCGTGAGTAGCCCCACCCTGCCTGACCTGACCCCTGCCTGACCTGACCCAGCCCTCCATCTAGAGTCACTTGCCCACTTGCTCATTAACTCATTCGGTCAGTGAATAGTTATTGAACGTGTCTCAAATATTAGGCCACATGTCCAGTGTAGGGTGTTGTGGGACCCAAGACACATGTTCCCTGTCCTTGGGTAACTTTCAGTGTTCCGGAGATGGGGAGAGACAGGCGGCAAGGTCACGGGCTTGACTTTCTCATTCCCTCACTGCTCACTCCTTGACTGACTCGCTCATGCTTCACGTCTCTCTCACCCGGTCACTCATACACTTGGTCATCAGGTCACCTACTCTTCCAGCAGACATTTACTTCTGTCTGATCCATCCCAGGCCTACTGATGTGTTTTAGGCAGAGGAGCTTGGATCTTGACCTTTAGGCCAAAGAGAGCCATTGAAGATGTTGAAGACCACATGGAAAGACCAGTTGTAAGATGTGCTTTAGCATCATCAGTCTGGTGACAGGTGGTGGTGCTGTGTTAGCTATTGGTGAACCCTGGCCGGGGAAGGAGGGCCACAGAGAGGAAATGACAGATGAGATAATTAACGAGTTCATAGTCTGGTAGGGGAGCTAGCCGTGTACACAAATAGGATGAGTTGGGCAAAAGAGGCCTAGCTGCAGGATGGCGCTGCACCCAGAGCTGAGGCAGAAGTCACCCTGCTCAGAGAACCTGTCTCAAAGTACTTTTCACCCCAGGTTATACTAATTTTCCTGCCTGTATTCCCCCATTAGACTGGAAGCTCTTCAAGGCCAGGACCACCTCTGAAGCACATCTGAGTCTTGGGCCCAGGACAAGGCTTGGCAGAGAGGAGGCCCCTAGGACGGGTCTGTAGAGGTAGGCCCACTAAGGAGCAGAGATGCAAAAGGAGGCCACAGGAGCCATGCTTTCTTGGCCAAAGGTGTTGGCCCTTCGTGCCAGTTGGGGATCCTTTCTGTCTAGGAGGTCCAGAAAAAGGACTGGGCATTGCTGAATGGGCCAAAAGGAGGCATGGCTTAGCCTCAGGTTCTGAGGGGAGGGAGGATTAGAAAGACAGAACATAGCTGAATATGAGGATAAACCTGTCCATGGCTCATCATGGTCCTTCGCATGGCTTCCCAGCTGATGACCTGGGTTTCACCACCTTTTCTGCCTCATCTCTTACCACTCCTAGCTCATACTCTGCTCCTCAGCAAACCAGACCAAAGCTCATCAAGTCCTTGCGTGTTTTGTGCACTTCTGTATCCAGGCTTTTGTGCATGGTGTATCTTTTGCTTGGAATAGTCTTTCTGTCTCTTTTCCTGGCTAATTCTTATTTATCCTTTAGCACTTTGCTTCTTCCAGAAACACCTTCCTGACCATCCAGAATGGGTTCAGTGCCTATCCCCTATAAGGAACCATCCTTTCAGCACCCCATAGTGTCATGGTCATCTTTATACCTTTCCATCCTGTTTCCTTAGTTACCTGCCTGTCCTTACAGGATTAAAAGCTCCTAGATGTGGGGTATGGTGACTCAAGCCTAGAATCCCAGCATTGCAGCAAGACCTTATCTCTACAACAAATAAAAAAATCAGCCGAGTGTCATAGCGCGCGCCTGTAATTCTGGCTACTTGGAAGGCTGAGGTGGAAGGATCACCGGAGCCCAGCAGGTCGAGGCTGCGGTGGCCGGGAGCGGCCACTGCACTCCAGTCTGGGCAATAGAGTGAGACTCCAACTCAAAAAAAAAAAAAAAAATCCCAGCATTTTGGGAGGCTGAGGCAAGAGGATTGCCTGAACTCAGGGGTTCAAGACCAGCTTGGGCAAGTTGGTGAGACCACGTCTCTACAATAAATAAAAAAAATAAACTGGGTGTGGTGGTGTGTGCCTATAGTTACAGCTACTTGGAAAGCTGAGGCAGAAGGATCACCTGAACCCAGCTGGTCAAGGCTGCAGTGGCTGGGAGCATGCCATTGCCCTCTAGCCTGGGTGACAGAGTGAGACTCCTACTCAAAAAAAAAAAATAGCTGGGCTCGGTGGCTCAGCCTGTAATCCCGCGCCTTTGGGAGGCTGAGGTGAGTGGATTGCCTGAGCCCGTGGGTTCGAGACCCGCCTGGGCAGCGAGACCTCATCTCTACAATAAATCAAAAAATCAGCCGGGCGTGGTAGTGCGCATCTGTAGTTTCAGCTACTCAGAAGGCTGAGGCGGAAGGATTCCCCGAGCCCAGCAGGTTGAGGCTGCGGTGGCCGGGAGCGGCCACTGCCCTCCAGTCTGGGCGACAGAGTGAGACTCCGCCTCAAAAAAAAAAAAGAAAGGTGAAGCCGGGCTCGGTGGCTCAGCCTGTAATCCCGTGCCTTTGGGAGGCTGAGATGAGTGAATTGCCTGAGCCCGAGGTTCGAGACCCACCTGGGCAACTTGGCAAGACCTCATTTCTACAATAAATCAAAAAATCAGCCGGGCATGGTGGCGCACGCCTGTAATTCTGGCTACTCGGAAGGCTGAGGCGGAAGGATGGCCGGAGCCCAGCTGGTCGAGGCTGAGGTGGCTGGGAGCGGCCACTGCACTCCAGTCTGGACGACAGAGTGAGATTCCAACTCAAAAAAAAAAAGGTGTATCACAGGTTTGTTTGTGTTTTTTGCTTGTTTTGAGTAGGAATTACTCTGTTGCCCATTCTGAAGTGTAGTGGTACACTCACGGCCACCACAGCCTCAACCTGCTGGGCTCAGGTGATCCTTCCACCTTAGCTTTCCAAGTAGCTGGAACCACAGGCATCTGCCATCACTCCTGGCTAATTTTTGGATTTATTGTGCAGCCGAGGTCTTGCTAACTTGCCCAGACTGGTTTTGAACCTCTGGACTCAGACAGTCTTCTTGCCTCCACCTCTCAAAGTGCTGGGATTACAGGTGTGAGCCACCACACCCAGCTAAAGTATACAAATCTTAAAGTATACACTGTTTTGCTTTTTTTTTTTTTGTCAGAGTCTCACTCTGTCACCCAGGCTGGAGTGCAGTGGCACATTCATGGCCACCACAGCCTCGACTTGCTGGGTTCAGACATTCCTTCTGCCTTAGCCTTCCAAGTAGCTGGAATTACAGGCATGCACCACCATGCCCAGCTAATTTTTTAATTTATTTTAGAGATGAGGTCTTGCCATGTTGCACAGGCTGGTCCCGAACCTGTGAGCTCAGGCAATCCTCTTGCCTTTGCCTCCCAAAGTACTGGGATTACAGGTGTGAGCCATCACACCCAGCTGAAATAAACAAATCTTAAAGTAAACAGTTCTTTGCTTTTTTATGAAGGCACATACATGGGGGGACCCCCCAAAAAACCTGGAATTTATTTATAAAAAATTTTGTATTTATTCTTACATTATTAAACTTCAGTCTGCTGGGTGTGGTAGCTCACACCTGTAATCCCAGCGCTTTGAGAGATGGAGGCGAGATGATTGCCTGAGCCCAGGTATTCAAGACCAGCTTAGGCAACTTGGTAAGACCTCATCTCTACAGTAAATAAAAAAATTAGCCAGGTGTGGCGGCACGTACTTGTAGTTCTAGCTACTTGGGAGACTTACGCAGAAGGATTGCCTGAGTCCAACAGATCCAGGCCATGGTGGCTGTGAGCGTATCACTGCACTCCAGCCTGGGCGACTGTGAAACTCTGACTCAAAAATAATTAAATAAATAAATAAAACAAACTTCAGTCACCTTCAAAGTACTCTCTGTTTGATACAGTGCACCTATCAAGATACTTTTCCCACTACTCAAAACAGTTTTTGAACTTACCAATTTTGATGCCTTTTAGTGGTTATGCCATTTTTTGTTTCACCTCTTCCACATTGGCAAAAGTTTTCCTTTGAGAACTTTTTTCTTTTTTTTTTTTTTCTTTTTTTTTGAGTTGGAGGCTCACTCTGTCGCCTAGGCTGGAATGCATTGGCACACTCACGGCCACCCCAGCTTCAGTCCTTCTGCCCGGCAATCCTTCTGCCTCAGCCATCTAAGTAGCTGGAACTACAGGTGTGCGCTACTACGCCCGGCTAATTTTTTGATTTATTGTAGAGATGAGGTCTCACCAAGTTGCTCAAGCTGGTCTGGAACCCGAGGGCTCCCAAAGTGCTGGGATTATAGACATGAGCCACCTTGCCTGGCCTGAGAACTTTTTCCATTAGGGAAACAAAAAGTTGATCAGAGCAAGATCAGGTGAATAGGGAGGGTGGGGCCCAGGGGTGATGCCATTTTTGGTCAAAAACTGCTGAATACTCAGTGCAGTGTGGGCAGGTGTCATTGTAAATCACCCATCATGAAATGGTCAAACGC